>JAUMGZ010161648.1:0-16197 GCA_032359645.1 Pododesmus macrochisma
TCAATACTTGCACCAAAACTTTAACCGGGTGGATACCGACCCCAAAGGGCAAATAACTCCTTAAATATCAAGCTGACAGGCATCATTCAGTTACTCGGCACACCCTTGAGTCCCAAGAACTGAGTATGTGAAATATGAATGGTGTGCCATGGCTGTTTGACATGTAATAGATCAAACACCTATTGTTGACGGACAGACGGAAGGACGGACGGACACAAACGCTATTCCATAATACGTCCCGTCTTTTCGACGGGCCTATAACAACACACATAAACAATATATAGTTAAGTCATTAAAATGCTACATTATACCACAGTAAAAGGAGTTAACATGAAGAGCCATAGTAAAACGTTACATCTGTAGACAAACTATCTCTCACTGGTGATATACTTTTGTACAATTAACCATTAGGCATGGAATAAAAAAACAATTTGAACTATTGTAATACATAAAACACATCCCTTCATATGTTTCTAATAAAACCTACATACTGTTTACTTTAAGAATAACATGAAGTCTGTTTTTAACTTATTCCAATCATTTTTGCAGCTTCATTCATGGTCTGGTTTCAATAATGGGTATTGAACTGGTGTTTTTAAAACTCAGAACAAAAAGTCGCACCATTCACCAGAGAGGCAATGTACTTTTTCTTCCTTATCGAGATCTGCACCCATATAATTAAGTACTTTGACATTAACCTGGGTTTATCTTGAATATGGTTCTAAATACAGAGTGTAGATAAGAAGACTGTTTAAAATGTCTGTTGGTTTGTTTCTACATTAATAGATGCATTTGCACAGCTTGTATGACAGCTAAGGTTTAAAAATGGTGATACAAGCTGATTGAGACAAATATACACACCTTACATAAGATACGCTAGTGTCAATTCTGTCCTTAAAACATTCTTTTACAACTTAAAAGTTACGTCATTTCTTATGCCTACATTCTACTCACTAATGACATTTACTGGGTGAGTCATACATGTGTACCTGTTATTACTTCTAATACAAAGAAAAAGAGCATCAGTGAAGATAAAATAGTTTGTAAATTACATTATCTTTATGTCTCAAATCAGTGTTATATAAACTCAGCTCCAACATTAGTCTGGGTCAAAGGACATGTAAGTTCTTGTAAGGGGATAGGGTGACAAGCAATACATTTACATGTATACTGACATGTAAAAGATATACATTTACATGTATACTGACATGTAAAAGATATACATGTAGGATGTTAGGTAGAAGAAACGGCACAGTAGTACATTTTAACATCATATCTACATGTATTGAATCACATCAAGTCTGCACTTCTTCAGATACCAATTTTTGACACGAAACTCTTACATCCTATGTGTTTAATAATACATGTATTGGTAAAATAAAAAGATAGATCAAAATTATTTTCTATCTACTTCCTCTATTTCAAGTAAGTGGTCCCCTTTAAATCAAAACTAGAAGTTTTGTCATTGTGCCCTGCTTTCTGCAAATTGCAATTGCAATTTTCAATGGTGGGTGCATTAATATTACTTTCACATCACAATGAAAGAAGAAAGGTAAAACCCTAAAGATAGGACAGGAAGAGGAGGAGCAACAGGAAAGCAAGCAATAGGATGCCTCAGGAAGAAGGATTATATAAACATATGCAACAGAGCTATTGTCTACTCTTCTTTAATTTTACATGAGGATCTCTGAAAGATGTGCTGATCTTACCTAGCTCCTGCCTTCAACTTGTGTAACTTGAGCTACCCTACATATACCAGGAACATAAGCTCCAGTCGGCATAGCTGTCCAGGTCATTTAGACACTCAAACCCAAATACCACGAAAAGGTGTAAATAACACATAACTCAAATATTATAAGGTAGAAAATAAACAACATAAATGTTGCTTTAATTGTAGTTCTATTCACTGTAGAAGTACACTAGAAGCAGTAGAATGGTTGACTGCCTGAAGGACATTAACACATACACATCAAAGTTTAAATCATGCAGACTTAAAATTCAATTAGACAGAGAAACATTTCAATATTTCATTGATTAAGATCTTGTTAGGACTGCATGTACTTGATATATAAAGTGACTACAAATAGCTGAGAAACTGTATAAAGAAATGTTGTAAAACATGAGTCACACAGTCAACAGACAGATACATGTACAGAGTCTTTATGTGTACCTTGACAACTCAAGTATGGCCAAGAATATGCAATCTGTCACCTTGACAAATGTTCCACAATAAATAACTTCCTGTCCCAAATCATTTCAGTTTAAAGTGTTTGAATTCTACCTTTTCATGTGTTGATAACTTAATAATGCAGTATAATCTCAATCATAACTGTAGCGTCTCATTTAACACATGTTAATGTTAACGTTAGAATCTTAGAATCCCTATTCAGACAAGAACACATAGGGTGAGCATTGCCACAATGCTATAGACAAGTTTTACGTTAGACTCTAAGCAGCCACAAACACAAGGTTTAACTCGACCTAGAGCACAGTAACAAAGACAAGTCTCAATTTAGACTCTGTGTGAGCACTTCCACATAGACAAGGCTTAAAAAGACTAACAGCACAGTCCAAAGATCATTCTTAAGTTTGACTTTGAGCATATCCACACACATAGTAGACATGTAAGTCTTACCTAGGCTCTGAACATAGATACAAAGACATAACTAGACTTTGAGCACAGTCACTTAGACAAGTCTAACTTTTCGTCTTAATTAGACTCTAAGCCAAATAGACAAGTCTCAATTTGGATTAAGAGTATAGCCACAAAGACAAATTGTATCTATTGTAAATTCTAAGCACATGTAAGTCTTCTCTAGACTGTGATTGCAGCCACATACAATGTAGACAAGTTTTCTCTAGACTATGAACAAAGTCAAAAATACAAGTCTTAAGTAAGAGTAGCTTTGAGTACAGACACATTGACATAAGTCTTAAACTGGGACTCTCATAAATCATAGCCACATTGACAGATTTGGAGTAGACTCTGAGCACATCCATGAGGACAAGTCTTAAGTTATACTGTGAGCACTAAACCACAAAGACAAGTCTTAAGTTAGAATCACAGTATCACCACAAAGACAAGTCTCAAGTTAGAATCACAGTATCACCACAAAGACAAGTCTCAAGTTACAATCGGTAAAGGGCAACAAATGAAGCATCACAACATTTAAATTTAGTAAGAATCTGATCATACTGCCATATATATATATACAAATCTCAGTTTTAGCTGTCCTGAACATGAACACACAGAAAAGATTTGAAGGATGTCCCTAATTGCTTTCCTTTTCTGAATTGTATTTTCTGGATTAAAAGTTGCATCTGTATATAAGCCGCAGGACTATTTTGGAGGATTTTTGAGTTTTTGCAACATATAAATCGCACCTTTAAATATGCTGGGACAGCTCATAAGCTGCAAATTTCAAAAATCGCCAAGATGAACAGTCATATTGTATGTACGCCTTTACGATCCCCGTAATTTAACAATTAAAACTTTAACAGAAACTTACAGAGTACATTCATACACGAACAATACCACATATAACATCAAGAACTATCTAATTTTTGAGATAAAAATAACGATAAAGATATCAACTTTTGTAATAGAAAAACACAATATTGAAACAATTTTATTGACAAAATTTTTAATTTTAATACACATATAAGCCGCACCTTTATATAGGCCTGCAGTCCTGACAACTAGGGAAAAAAGTAGCGGCTAATAATCCGGAAAATACCGTACTCTACATGTAACTTTTACTCTGGAGCATTTGATTATGAAAATTTTTTGCATACATTGAGGTGTGCAAAATGATATCAGAAATGCAATAGAAAAGGATATCCTTACCAACAACAATAAAGACTATATTTATTGGACTTGTTCATTATGCCAATATGGCTCTTATACTTTATTATTTCAATCAATTTATGAATTTAGACATAAAAATACATCTACAGTTGGTTGTTTGATCCCTATGAACAAGATGGAAGAGTTGAGGTGCTTCAGACATAAGTTTTTATAAGTATGGAGTCAAATGTGATTCACTTAAGTTCATAAAGTTAAGTTACACACACACTACCATATAATATCTACTTTCATCTCTATGGATCTTTATAATATGACATGATGTTGTTAAAATGCATCACTTAATCAAACCTCATGTAGATACATTGTATATTCATTTAATATTTCAACCAATCATAGGCAGCTACATCAGTACATAGTCTGCTGTATAATCACCTGATATATGAACAATTACTTTCTGTGTATCATAATTATATTATACCTACATAAAAATTCATAAAACATGAAAAGGCTATCTATATTATGAGAAACAAGATTTTAATTGTGAGGAATGACTGCTGTCTGAGCTGTATATAGATATAGCATAAGATATATACTAGTGTTTTCTCTAATAGAATCAGTGCGTTTTTTTCAAGCACAGTCTTGAGGTCTCCAGGGATACATAATTCATGATAACAAATGATAACGGCAGTAATTAATCACTCCATAAAATAGAGAAATCAGCACATCTACTGCCATCTATAGCCTAATGTAATGAATTCTTAATGCTCAGCAATAAACCTATACTCTATACCATGCCATCTACACAAAACAACATTCCAATGAAAATATAATGATTGCAAAATTCAATTGACAGTGGACTGCTATTGACTATAGCTACACAATTAATTGTATTATAATTGCCAGGAGTATAACTTCTACCTGTACCATAGTCCCTTTTGTAACGTTGACCATGTATGAGACCTTCAATAAACTATAACAGGACTGAACATGTAAAAACTCATTAGGACATGAACCTTAACAAAACATGGACATAACTTGTTGTTGACCATTCTACCTTCAACAAACTACAACAGCACTCAGCCACTGAACACAGAAACAACTAAGGTCAACTAACATATATATACATTGTGTTTTACTGAAGGTCATGACTGCTGCTGCTGCTGCTGCTGCTGCTGCTGCTGCTGTTGTTGTTTGTTTTTTAACAATATGTGTCAATTATGCTTTTGGAATAATATTTGATAAATTCTAGGTACATTTGTAGATGGAATCTGATTGTTTTATTGTTTTTATCTTCTCATTTCATAGTTTTGACAGTTACATGAACTATATCTGTGCCCTCCCTAGGATTCTTTATAGCATGAATCATTGCTAGTTTAATCACTTTTTGTAAAGTAGCATGGTTCTATTGTAGCCATACTGCAATACGCAACATTTTTATTATATAAACGTCTGTGTTAATTATTTGGAAAAGATTTCCATGATAACACAAACTTATAATGAACATCATATAAAATCAAGAAAGCTAATGTGAATGTTGCAGTTGTAAAATATAGCATTGCCAATATATAATTCAATTATTCTAAGTTCCTTCTCCATTTCTAGTTATCAACCGTATATCTGCCTGTGCAGGAACTAGCTCCTATGTAAGCAGTGACGATTCCTTCCTGGAACTGCATGTAAATTGTTTACAAATGCAACACTTATTTACATATATCTAATATACAAATGTAATCAAGTACAAACAAGCATGTAGTGTTTCCTCTAGTGCACTTTACTACATGTACATTACACTGCATTGTCAGGGCTCTAGATAAGATGCAGATCTGAGTAAATACGCATATTTTTTAACAGTTTACACTAGAAAAAAGAAATATATGCGTAACACTTACGCATCAAAATTATTAAATACCCAATGATAAAAAGTCCTATGCGTACTGCTTCGATCACCTCACAAAAGTAGTTATTGTAAATATGAAAGTTGACATCGTTATGCTGACGCTTGATGAAATAAGCATAACCGATAAAACGAAGCCCCCTGTCACTAAGACATGCAGTGCATGCGTGTGTCCGAAAGATGCAATCTCTTTGGATGAGAGTTTTGCATTGAACCAATAATGTAGTGGATTTTATCTCAGCTCATTAAATATGTCAAAATACAAACGGTAGGAAACAGGATGAGTGGAATCAACAGAACGAGAAACATTGACAAACAAACAATAGATGCATCAAATAATTCAGCACCAGAATGTTAGGAAATAAACAATCATCAAGGTACATGTAGGATAGTCAACATGTTTTGGAAAGATCGTTACATAGCAAATCAGTATAGTCTTTTGAGCTACTTCCCTAGAGTTTCGGTAAAAATACCTGCGTCAACCGAAGTAATTGTTAAGGGGCGAAATTTCATACCCAGATTTGAAATTTTTTTGGTATCTGTACAATTATAACTAATATCACAAATTATGTCTTAATATTATACTTGACAATTCTCGGCATTTTCTCATAATAAATGCCCTAAATCGACTATCTTGTGTTTGTTATGATATGTCTTTGTATGTCAAACAGAGCTTCATTCCTCCTTGCAGTATCATTACTTGTTTGTCGTTGTAATGGTAAAGGGGCCCCATACACAAAGTGTGTTATTGACAAAGTAATTCAGAAATGTTTGGATACTGCGAAACTGGAAAAACACACTGAAACTGGAAAAACACACGGGAGTGAAAGTCACTACAAAGACTTTGAAAAGTTGGAAGGGACAATTCCTATGGCTTACCATTGAAGATAAAGGCGAAAAATGATCCATGAGACATTCAATTTGACAGAGGCAAAGCCGACAATGTGCGAGCCAGAGAAGGGATCAAATATTAAATATTTTTCCAACTGCTGAATTAATCGTTCCATTTATTTATTTCATATAGAATCTGGTACTCTTTTTATTCTGCTACAAAACATGGTATGTTTATTATAAGTTGGTTTCAGGCTGTTTTGAAATACACATGAGCATTTTACTCATTATTTATTGGTTTTTACTCATACTTTTTGAAAATGATGAGTAAAATTACTCATGAACGGATCCTGATACTCACAAGATTTTAAAATGATGAGTAAAATACTCATGGGTCTGAAAAATGATCTAGAGCCCTGCTCCACTATACTACAGTAGTAGTTTGCATGCATGTATGTCTGCTGCAGTTCAAAGTGTTTTGCCTCACTTGATGCAATATCAGGATCAGCTTTACATTTCAAAGGAAACCAATTTTTAGGGAATATTTATTTTTACAAATCAATTGCATCATTGTTACCAGTACTGATCATGAGTAAACAAGGAAACTGAACACACAATGACATAGAAAAAACCAAAAACATATAAAAGTTGCATAACTCATTACAATGTACACCTAAGGAGTAAATGCCAATAGAGAAACAAGCAAACTTAGTACAGGTTTTCAAAGATAATATGTAGGAGAAATAATTCTATACATGTACTCTATTACTATAGTTAGAAAATATTCAAATATTAACACTATTTCTGGCATTTATTACATTATACATGTAGATGCAAAATTTCAATTCATGGAGCACATATATATGTTGACTTGTTTTTCATTGGCAAACAAGGAGCTTTATAAGCTTTACACTTCAGCTCTTGAAGAGGAATATGTTATAAACAACATGTATATTGCTGAATGCCATTACGTCCTCATATGTATTGATATCCTCCAATTGAACTGGTGTAATTCTTCGTCAAACTTATTTCCTAATAATATATCAGCCATTGTCATGTACTAGTACAAAAGTTTAAAACATTTAACGATGAAACACCTGCAAACTGCATGTAGTCATCTTAATGATCAAATATACATGTATATACTATTATTGTACACATTAATTATACATGTACAATTTTTAGTACAAATGTATGTAGTTGTCACACAAGATCTATATACATGTATTTCTATACATGTAAATCACCTCTAGACTGTTTCAGCACAAGGTCTGTCTACATTTTTTTGAACAAGCATCTTTCTGAGAGAAGACTAGGTATATATATATTAGAAGCCTGTACATGTGCATCTACCAGAGCAAATTTCACCTTTCACTAATCTGTTTTTCATATGATCAAAGTATGTTTAATGTTATAATAGGAGCACACCATTTAACAGCACGTAAAGTCATCTGTTTGTGTATGTTGTACTTATAGAGCGTACTCCCCAGTATCATCAGCCTTGAGTCATCTCTTTGGAGGATCCAGGTACAGTCTTCAGGTGATGCCAGAAATGCTTTTACTACAGACAACCAGATCACATAAAACAGGATCACTTTGACATTACCAAAGAGGGGGAGGTTTGGACAGCACACACACAGAGGGGTAGGCAATTGCTTCAAAGGAAATTTTTCCCTGTGATGCAGAAAAGGCCTATTTACATAACATGTTACAATTATCTGACAATATATAAGATCTCTACAATCCATAAACTGTAAAGGTACACTATAATTTTGTCATTTTATTTACAAGTTTCATTGGGCAGTCTGGATCTGTAATGGCTTTATGTATAACTAAGGCCAGCCAGGGCTTTTCCTGAGGACTTTTAAAGCCACTAATGGACCCCATTATAAATTGAAATTATATAATATGTATGCATAATTCCCAAATTTGCAGTTCCCAATTGGTAAATTTTCTTTCCAAAATGGTACCAAAAAAAGTCCCACCCCAAATTGACAGGGAAAAATCCCTTGCCAATACACAAAATGTAAATTAATTGGATTCTTTTACTTATTAGGTATATGTCTACATCTTGGCCTGGACATTTCATGAGCATATACATATTCATTATCAATGCCACAAAATGTGAATTTAATTAAATTTTTCACCTATATTCAAGAAGAAAACCCCAAGACAATTATTCAAATTCTTTTTAGCTATCCACTTCCTTGAACTGAAAGTGTGACTTTAGTTTGTGCAAGAAGTACACATATAAAATTTCTAGTTTCATTCTAGTTTCTGTTTACTGGAGTTTAAATCTAACTGCTGTTCTTTGTTATATACACGTAATCATAATCTCAACTCTGCCGTTGGTATAAACTTCTTATTCCATTTTAAATCAAATGAGGAAAAATTTATATTAATAAACTAACACATGTACAAACCTATTATTTAATACCATTTATATTAAAGTGAACATCACTTTTAAGAAATGAGCTATAAGTGAATATTCTCATTATTGTGTGCCACCTATTGTTGTCAATAGAAAGGCTGCCATGAATTACAAATCGATAACTTAAAGATTTGAGGGACGTGAGAAAGAACACTGAAGCATGTCCTTTGTAAGGTGCTCACGTTACAGCAAGATGTACTCAATAATTGTATGTTTTTAAAACATCTCAATCAGTCAAGTAAAACTGCCGATATATGTCATCACACAGCATATAAAGTACACACATCTATGTTTGTATATAACTGAATGTCTTTCTGGTCAAAAGTGTAATCGTATTCCTGTTAACGGTCTTGACATCTTTCTGCACAAAGCATGCATCATAATTATGACTGAAAAATAATTGTCAAATTGATCTGCATTCAGACATTGAATTCATGGTAAATAAATCTTATCTGAACAAGTCTTTTTCATATCATGTAGCTTTGACATGTTTATATGCACAAGTTTCATCAATAAACAATTTCAGTACAAGAATTGGGACACACAAAAATTCTAGATTTACATGCGTTTGTAAATTAATGCACATTATATGATAGAAAATGGTTTTAATTTTGCGCCCATGAATTCAGTACAAAATAAACATACAGTATATAAATAATTGGATAAGGTGTCATATATATATATGTGTCTGCATGTGATAGTGGAGTAGCACTATAAATCCTCTTCCAATGAGTTTCCCCATAAGACACTTATTAACACATTCTAGATCTGCTTTAAATATGCTAAACACAAACCCTCACCATCTCCATTAAATATTTATAAGCTTAACAAAGAAGCGTCCATAATTCTCACATTTTACTGTTAAATCAATAAATAAATTAACTAAAATACCACTAAATGATCATTCATTATCATAGCAAATCAGAACACGTGGATCCTTATGTGAAATTCATGTGTTTCACGCATGATAACATGTACAGCACTTAATGACATTCAATAAAAATAAGTGTGAAGCTTGGTGGATTACATCAATTTTACACAAATCAACATGTACAGTACACATGCAAAACTCAGGCAATATACATGTTCATAACCTTGACTCATTTTTTAAACATTGGGAATCATTAAATTGCATCCATTAGTGACAGTTTATGAGAACTTCTATGGAACACACTACATGGAACACACTACATGGTACACTTTATTTGTAGTACCGGGTATTTATATTCGGGTATTTATATTCGTCAGAAGATGATGATCGTGAAACAATTATTGAATGTTTAATATAACAGTCTCCGATAATCAGGACCATATTCACACCATCTCTTTTACATCTTTCATCACAGATATTTATCTCTCAAAACATGTTTTCATGTCTTTATAAAATAATCATCCCAACACAGCATTGATCTCTGGACTAAAGATACTGATGATACTGTACATCCCTACTAAGTGACAACAGCTGGCAGTATAGGATAGGCACAATGTAAGTGAAAGCTCTGTTTAATTTGTTTTGTTTCTATCATATGTTACGGGAGTACACATTACATTATAGACCAGACATCTTGGGTAAAATCTACTGTGTTATTGAGCTTGACGATCATTACAAACTTCAATAAAGATGATGCACAAGCACAATGCACATGCCTTACCCAGGGGGTTCTCGTACAATATACATTGATATACAGCAAATATGAGTACTATAGAGATAGCATGCTGCAGAACTATGCCAAGGGGTCAACACCGATAAATTCCAAGTTTGCTACAGCATACTGCAGTCAGTAAGATTATCCCTCGTGAGCTACAGCTGTCTACATTTGTTTGACAACATAATGAAACTGATGTTCCTTTTTGATGATGAAAGTCTTTGTTGTTTAGGTGAAATATTTACATAAAACACAAGAGGAATGCATCAGTGTACATGTAAATCTGTCAGCATCTGTAGCAGAACTGTGTGTTCATAATTACTGTTTACTACTAACACCTGGCAAAAAAGACTGGGTCAACTACATAGATATACATCATTATGTATGTATACATACATAAAATACAAGTATATGAATATATACAAACTGTCAATAATTAAGCACCTACATCATAGATTTTATATAATGTATATAAATAAGAAAACATTATTACAAGTACAAATGCAGTGTGCACACATGAATGTTTAGATTTTGAACATGAATGTTATTATTCTTAGAAAGCATAACTCAATGGAGGTCATTCAAAAGAAATCATTTTGACCGATAATAGTATCTTAAATTTAGTTTTATGTCATAAACAATGTACACAGTACATGTATATGCCGCTTTGTATGAAATAAAATAAATACTCACCTAATATCCTATATATAAATATACATGTACATGATTGCCATTCAAATGGTAAACCTTTATCTCTGCTATATTTACGTGTGACAGGGAGATGTTTGACACCCAAAACATTCATTTAAATATTAATTAGTACATCACTTAAATGCTGATTTTTGTATTTCTCTCTTTAAATTTGGTTATTTCAAGAAGTAAAACAGAACTGTATCGTATATTGTCTTTAAAGTATTGTATGAGGAAAAAGTAAAAGGTCAATCATCTTGTTGGCTTGTATAGTAGACTACTAGTTGTACATGTAGATATATAAAAAACGTATATCAATATATATACATACATGCACACGACTTAAAACTTTCATATAACTTTTATTAATATCTAGCAGACAAAGTTTCTTGTTTTCTCTTAAATGCTAAAGTTGAATACTGTCACTGAACTGTTACTTGGATGTATAGATGATATGTTGATAGTGTCAACTTGTTATTTTATTTTTTATTTCTGAAAGTGAAATGCTGAACAAGTTACACACATGCAGAAGACATGTTTTGTTTGACGTTCTTACCTGGTTGTATCAGAGGGGACTGTTAATGTAAATTCTGCCACCCTTTTTAATAATTCATCTCGTTCACCCTTCACTGACTTGACCTCCTCTTGTAAACATTGTATTTTCTCCTCTTGTTGTGAGATGACACCGTCTCTCTCAACTAACAACTTACACAACTCTTCATGTGACATTTTCTCCATAGTTTTAATGTCAGTGAAATATTCATCCATTTTGTGAACCATTCCTACAATTTATCCTGTTAGAATCCCTCCCGTTATCACAAAGTTACCCCTGTTCTAATTTGTTTATAGCTACCAAAAAATCGACAGCCATGTTCCAGGCAGCAGTTATCACTGTCACAAATCTGCGCTTCGTCAGAAACAGAAAAAGATTGTCACAGATCAATGTCACGTTGAAAGAAATACGGACAGATACGTTACTATCCTACAACTGTAGTAGAAATATTTCCCTCTGTGTGTACACAGTTTCCTGACTAACTTTTCCTCGCCAGAGCTTCAACATGCTGTGAAACAAAGTTTACATACACAATGACCCGGAAGTGAACTATTCGACCATGACGTCACGGAACAGCAGGTACGCATCGGGGTCAAAGTTTACATCAGGTGAAATATTATAAAAAAAATGAAAATACCCATTTTTTTTAAACTGCACGTAACAGGATATTTACTTTCCTGGTATCAGAGAAGTTTATAATAAGATAATTTCTTTGAACAAACATTGGATCAAAAGGGGCATATATAGAGATAGCATGTAATAAGACATTCTAAAAGAAAGATTAACAAAGAATATTCATTTAAATAACGATATATCTATTTAATACAGATATTTCTATTTCAAAAAGAGATAGACCTACGTGTATCTTTATCTTATTTAGAGATATTTCTATTTCTTGTCCAAATAAGGTAAACCTAATTAAAATAGAGATATCTCTGATTGAAAAAAGAAATTTGTATTAAAAAAAGACATTTGTATTAAAAAAAAAAAATATATCTGTATTTAAACAGAGATCCGATAGCTCTATTTATGTTAAATAAATTATATCTTTATTAGGAATGTCTATATTTCAATTAGAGACATCTCTATTTCAAACCGAGATATCTCTATTTTTATTAAAGATATCCCTATTTCAAATAAGGATATCTAATTTTTTGTAAAATTAAGTATATCTGGGTTTTTTTCTTCAAATAGAGATATCTGCATTTGAAATTGAGATATCTATTTGACTTAAAGACATCTCTTTTTCAATTAGAGATATCTCTTTATTCTTTTTGAATCAGACATATATCTTTATTTAAAATAGAGATATCTTAATTTTAATAAGATTTATCTCTATTTAAATTAAAGACATTTTATATTTGAAATAAAGATAACTATATTTCTTGTATAATTAAAGTATTAGAGATATCTCTATTCAAGTAGAAAATATATCTATTTCAATTAGAGATATCTGTATTTTAATATGTAGATATCTGTATATTTGACAAAAATTACAGATGTCTCTATTTGATTTTTTAAGATATATGCTTTTAAAACACAGATAAAACTATTTCTAGTAAATGTACACTTAGAGATATCTGTAATTAAAATAGGGATATCTTTAATTCCAATATAGTCATTTCTAGATCATTAGAGATATCTGTATTTTCCCTACAAATAGATATAAATTATCTGTTTTTAAGATAGATATCTGTATTTAAAGGATTAAAACTCAAACGGCTAGCCATAAATTAGGGTCTTGAAGTAGGAGACAAAACGGTTTCGTTTGTTACAGTCAAATCAAATAAAGTAACATTTAGACAGAGAGGAATGCTTTTGGAAGACTGGAGGATCTGAAGGGTAGATGTGTTTCATTTCCTTAATGCAAACTGGGCTCATAACTTTGTGGTGTTATTGAAGTTTCCAAAATTCGAAGAACATGTATAATCAAGACTATATGCAACAGACGTTACAAATTGTTTCACTCAGATTTTTGGGTTTTATTTATTCGGCTGTTACATTGGCTTCCACGTGTTTTCTTGTCACTTCGAGACTGTAAAACTGTAAAACACGGGTATGTATAGCGGTATTTAACACTTATATCAGATATCATGAATATAAACATGCTAAATCATTCCGTCAGATTGTTCCGACACCGAGGCAACCGGTCCTGGTGTCACCCTATGGATTTTGGTCATCAGATAAGTACAGAGTACAATTTTTTTTTAAATCTATAAATGCTTTATTTTGAATTGATTTGTCGAGAAAATGCTAGATTTGTATATATAGTTTCATTAAATAAAACGTTCGTGCTTTATTTTCTCTCTTGTGATTGGAGAAATTAACTACATAGTTCATTTTCTGTAACATTCGATGGTTTAAATATAAAACGTACAGTGGTCAGCGTCTTGACCAAGGGAATACACAAAACACCAGAAGAAACTGTCTATAAGTGACGTTTGGACTTTTCTTCGCCGTTGTTTATTATTGATTCACTGACAAGAAAACAGAACAGAGATAGGGAGACGTTATGGCGCGCATGTGTAATTCACTGATCGTTGGCGAATTATAGACGTTTCCAGTGAGTACTTCTCCCGCCGTCGTCCAGGGATGCGCTCTTTGATGTTGCTGCAGTTTGATCTCGGTGAGGTACCTTTTCATCAGGCACATGGGCCACAGTGTTCCTACAGAATTATCAATTAAACTATTAGACGTAGAGGGTGAATTATTCTTGATAAATAACAGGTTATGAAATATCCATCACGACAAATAACAAATAAACAATCTACACGGTAAACAAAAATAGAATGATTATAAATCATATTCTTAATTAAAGATTATATTCAATTTCAAATAAAAACAGCTGAAAGTACACACGTATTTCCGTACATACTGACTCATCATCTGAAAGATGCAATTTACAATATTTTGTTTAAATGTCCGCTATATTTTTGTAATTTTTCTTCTATCAAAAGGGTTCTTATAAGAAGCACATGGTCATTGTGCTCGTGTCTGTGTGTCGTTACCAGGACATTGCTGGGTTTACGTAATTACAAGGTAACAACACAAAATATAATTGAGGAAGCGTAAAATAAAGACATCTCAGGGTTATAACATAAACTCGGAAACAATCTTGTACAACGTAAAACATGTACGTGAAAGTTATCACGTAATCATGTAACTACAACATTGTGTGCGTGAACGGAGATACTCTAATATATAACAAGTTAAAAAGACAGGGATACTATACTTGTATATTTTAGTTTATTATTCAAATTCAGATTCAATAAATCTATCCTAAATGTGTAGTTTTCACGTTTATTTCGGACTGACCAATCATTCTATTGTTTCCACTTGATAAAGTGATAGTATAGACAACGTGTATAGATCTGTATGGTCAAGTTTTGACACTTCTATTGCATGGTGCATGAAGTCGGACTTGGATTTAAAATATTGACGTTACTGTTTACATATATTAACAATGGCGAGCCCCAGGCCATCTATAATGTTTAGAAATCACACGTGCCGTTCAATAAGTTTAACTTTTCCTATGTTTATATTGTACTTCTATCCAGGGTTTATAGTATTACAGTCATTAACGTGTTACTTTCAATGTGGACTGAATATTTAATTCTTTGATTCAAATGGAAAGAAAACATGGTCAAATTTCATACGTTAATGCAGTGGTCTGGTCCAAATACTTCGTCATTCAAATGTAGTTTAAAATAAATTACTTTGAAATTACAGTTATGTAGAATAAAAATGTGTATCAAAAAACTCAATTCTTGTTATCAAACATTGAATACATGACATAAAAATGTGTATATTGTATTCTGTATAATATATGAAATTATTATTCTTTTTTTCTGTCTTATAAGCATTAACATCAGCATTTCCAATTCTTTCATATTGCACATTAGCATATTTTTGTATATACTGGAAGAAAGATAACTCTTGCTGAAAAGAATATGTGTAGCTTGTTTTATCAATATGCCTTCAGCAAAAAAAATACATCTTTATATACTTTTCATCCGAGTCGACAATCCGGTCATTCATTTAATAACACATGTTTAGGATATTTGGTGACAAGATACTCAATATTTTTCTTTCCTTTATTTACTCGTTCTGAATTTTTTTATAATTATTGAAATATATGATACTCTTCATTAATAGAAGCACGGAAGTCATCTTGTAGACTCTTCATTAATAGAAGCACGGATGTCATCTTGTAGAGGATCCGTGATAGAAGTTCATTTCGTCTTTGTGATTGTTTTTATGTTTGACAATTATTGCTTTATTTTTGATTTTATGTAAATGTATTATTTGTTATATGATTTGTATTTGCATGTACAACATGTAAAA
>JAUMGZ010161659.1:0-14941 GCA_032359645.1 Pododesmus macrochisma
CTCCGGTTTCCTCCACCAGTAAAACTGGCACGTCCATAAATGACCTTAGCTGTTGATCGGACAATAAGCCCTTAATATATTAATACATGTCTTTCAAACCATTGCTTTTGATACCAAGTGTGCATGTATGTCTTTAAGACCATTGCCCTTGTATACAAACTATTTCTTTAAGACCATTGACCTTGTATAAAAAGTATGTCTTAAAGACCATTGCCCTTGTATACAAACTATGTCTTTAAGATCATTGACCTTGTATTAAAACTATGTCTTTAAGACCATTGACCTGGTATAAAACGTATGTCTTTAATACCATTGCCCTTGTATATAAAGTATGTCTTAAAGACCATTGACCTAGTATAAAAAGTATGTCTTAAAGACCATTGACCTAGTATAAAAAGTATGTCTTTAAGATCATTGACCTTGTATTAAAACTATGTCTTTAAGACCATTGACCTAGTATAAAAAGTATGTCTTTAAGACAATTGCCCTTGTATTAAAAGTATGTCTTTAAGATCATTGCCCTTTTATAAAAAGTATGTCTTAAAGACCGTTGCCTTTGTATAAAAAGTATGCCTTTGTATAAAAAGTATATCTTTAAGACCATTGCCCTTGTATAAACAGTATGTCTTTAAGACCGTTGCCTTTGTATAATAAGTATGTCTTTAAGACCGTTGCCTTTGTATAAAAAGTATGTCTTTAAGATCATTGCCCTTGTATACAAACTATGTCTTTATGACCGTTGCCTTTGTATAAAAAGTATGTCTTAAAGACCATTGCCTTTGTATCAAAGTGTGCACGTATGCCTTTAAGACCATTAACCTTGTATACAAAGTGTGTCTTTAAGACCGTTGCCCTTGTATACAACGTGTGAATGTATGTCTTCAAGACCATTGCCCTGTATACAACATATGTCTTTAAGACCATTGCCTTTGTATACAAAGTGTGAATGTATGTCTTCAAGACCATTGCCCTGTATAAAACGTATGTCTTTAATACCATTGCCCTTGTATATAAAGTATGTCTTTAAGACCATTGACCTAGTATAAAACGTATGTCTTTAAGACCATTGCCTTTGTATCAAAGTGTGAATGTATGTCTTCAAGACCATTGCCCTGTATAAAAAGTATGTCTTTAAGACCATTGCCTTTGTATCAAAGTGTGAATGTATACCTTTAAGACCATTGCCCTTGTATAAAACGTATGTCTTTAAAACCATTGACCTTGCATAAAAGTATGTCTTTAAGACCACTGCCTTTGTACACAAAGTGTGCATGTATGTCTTTAAGACCATTGCCCTTGAATACAAATTGTATGTCTTTAAGACCTTTGACCTTATGTACAAATGGTTCTGTATGTCTTTAAGAACATTGACCTTGCACGCACAGTGTGTGCTTTAAGACCATTGACCTGACGTAAAATTTGTATTAGAGGGACGTCTTCGTTTTCAATTTTTGTAATTTAACAACAAAAGAGCACTTGGTTCATTGATGTGTAATTTCAAATCCAAGGTACCCATTATACGGTATCGACAGACAAATAGGCAACCATTAATTTGGAACATATACGAACTTGACTATCCAAAAATATCACAAATATCAAATGTATTAATATCCAGATGTAATGCAAATAGAGTAAAATTACAAACCATGATCACGCTGTAGCGTTAAATCAGTTTAAACCTCTTATCTTACTCCAAATATCCGGATAATATGGAATAATATTCTATTATCTTTCATTTCACTACCCATGGATTTCCTCGCCTCGTATTTCTATTGATTTTATGACTACTTTTTCTGCCACTATTTCACTTCTGCAAGATAATCTGTATTTGGCCAAGATATACAACGTGTTCTATCTCTTCTTACCGTTTTACGTTCAATCTTTCTGTCCATCATATTTAGTTTTATCTGTGGATAGCTAGTCTTACCTTATCTTCGTGGGTTTCCATTTCTAATATTTTTCCAGAATGATTTAAATCGTATAACATTCCTTATTTAATTCATATACATGTAATACTCCTGTCATATCCAATTATTTTAGGTTGCATCTGTTTAATCATTCAATCTACTGTAATTCAAGGTTAAATTCTTTGTTTGATGTATACTTTATTCAGCCTTTTCGTGTGTTTTTTTTTGTAATTTGACTGCTGTTTACTGATCATGATATCTAGCTTAGGCTTGTCAGAATACTTGCAGGGTAGAGGCCAGTCCTTCATGATAAATATGCATTATGCTATGCGATAAAATATGTATTCAAAACCTTATGTTAGAATCTTTGAATCTTAATGGACAATGCAATAGTTGATATTATTACTATCTAGCATTTTGTCAGCGTAGTAAAGCTATTTCAAGACAATCTCCTGCGTGTGGTTAACATGATTTATTATCGGCATACCAATCCTGATTAACCGAAGGTTTTCAATTGGAGACTTCTGTTGCGCAATATGATTTACGCATGCGTATGGAGTGGGATCACATGCTTGACAAAATGCAGTATCGAATAAATCGGCACAAATGACGTGTCTGTCCCTCTGTTATGTTATATAATATGCTTACTTTCATGAAATATATTCAAAATTGAAATAAACTGTCGACTCTTGGGATGTAACTGATTATTATATTGCAAACCTACATGTTCTACCAGAAATATTCACTTCAGTAGATACGATGATTCTACGTCTCTGTGAATCGTAAGAACAAGATGTATTGACAAACCAATAACGGCCACAATCAAACAATTCCACACCAGAATAAAAACGGAAAGATTCAATACAACCTCATAGCAATCCTGAAGACTAGTTGTTCAGTAGGACGGCGACCTAGCACGAAATAAGGCGACTTTATGAAACGGGTTTATGAAACATAAATTTCCCAACTTCCCATGTGAGACAGGAAGTCTCAAGTATTGTCTAACAATAAATGTCAAATATGTCAACGATTAACCGTTCCATTAATTGCCAATACAATCTTTTGTTATTTCGTCTGCAACACTTATCGTTTTCGTCTTTCAACACAAGAACGATAATTGTGGTCTTTTAGCTGCGCAATATAGCGATAATTATCGTCCCATCGATACTTCGCCCTACACAGCAGAATGCAAAATGACAAAAAGACGAAAATAATGATAATTAGGGCCTACGACTTTTCTTCTGTAGTGTTTCATCTTTCACCTCAAAGAAAATAAAGTAGCGCACTAATTGTATTTTCGTCTTTGTAGCATTACTTCATCCTTTCGTGAAGTGAAAAGGCGCGAAGAGGCTCACGATACATGATGGGTGATCATGTCTACGCCTTTGCCATCTACGACACGCCACTTTGTATTACACATGAACATTATGCAATAACAATTGAATTTTCGAAACAAAAAGACTATTATTGTCGCTCTTTCGCCACTACAATGCAAGGACGAAAAGATGAAAGTAACAAAATATCACAAATCAGCCACCACAGACAAGCATACTATTTAAAACATGTACTTTGCACACATGTGACTTATGAGGTACACAGAACCGATAGGACTCGGTAAAAGTACTAAGATAACTGTAGAAGTGTGGAATGATGCAAGATGTGTTCGTCGGGAAAAACTAATTAAGACTTTATTTTTGCCGAACAACTACAATTCGGCTGAGTTTGCAAATGCAATTTACTATAACACATGCTGAAAGGTTTCATTTAGTTTTAATGTTTGTTAGTGATCATATACTTTCATTTCATTAAGGTTCTGCTTACATGAATAATTCAAATTATTTAAAAAATAGTTATCTTGGTGCTATGAAATATCTCAAAATTACAAGAATATAATTTAGAAAAATACGTACGGATTTGACATATTTAGCTAAAATAAACTATAAATAACAAAACAAAAAATGGATATATGGGATTGGGATGTCAATTTACTTGGCTAATATAAGCAATGGAAAGAGTCGCAGTCCAAAATGCACGAAAAAATCAAGAGAAAAGAGAACAAAACCTAGTGAGTTTAGCAGAAGAGGGGAATAATTTTATAAACTTTCGAAGGTGTGAAAAAACACAGATCAATGTGAAAGTTATGAACATAGTTGCGTGGAAGAAGGGGAAAGTATGAAAAAAGTAATACCAAAAGACAAGATATTGCAATGAATGCAATGTAAAACTAAAATCACCCAGCAATGCCCCTTAATTTCCAAAAAGGGGGAGAGGAAAAACGCAGTTTCAACCCACGCAACTTATTTACACTTATAGATTAACAGAAACAAGTTATGTAAGAATCGTAAAACTGTTGAATAGATTTGTTATCCTCTAGTGTCTCGTATGTGAATGTAGTGTAGGATTGGGGCATTGTTCCTCAAATAGAAGAATAAAGAATTACGGAACCCAGACCAACAACATTTTTATCGACAAAATCTAGTTAGTGGTTTTATCTTCAAACAATTTATCCACACTAGAAATATCCTCATTGCATTAAACACGTACCCTAATTGGTCACAAGTCATAAAGATGCGCCGAGCTATTAAACCTACAATATGAACTGTATCAATGCAACCGTACACGTGGATTTTACGCTTGCATACTCAATACAACATTCCGTACTTATTTTCTGAATCTCAACTTCTCTAAGGCATGTCTGGATGTCTTCTATCAACCTTGTGTCTTATATTAAACACGTTGTTTAAAGTTCATGATAGTGGAATGCAGACCAGAAAATAAATTACAGTTCATATTAACAGAACAAAATATTTTTCCTGAACTTCAAAAGCAACATCCACTTGGAAACAAAGACACGGGAGCATCAAAAGAAAACATTTTTTGACAAACAAACAATAACCACATCAAAAGTCATCACCAATATATATGAACTTGCAGACGACCCCCAAAACTGATACAACGCATTACTACGAGTCAACCAGCTTCAAGGAAATCTACGTGGACAATAAATTTATAATAAAAAGACTTTTAGTTTATCTGATAAGCGTGTGGAAAATGAAAATCTATCTCATTTCTTGATTATTTATTTCTTTTGAATTCTCAAAAGCTTTATATATGAGGTAATGTAAACCTAAATTGTTGCGCTGATGTGCAAATCCTCGCGATTCAAGAAGATAGATGAATTGTATGTTTTCTTGTAATTGGCTTCATCAACCAGGGGATTTGTAACACGAAGAATTGATTCACCGTCCTGTTGCCACAAAACATATTCGTTGACTGAAATGCAATTAATCTAGACACCACAATTTGATCAAAATACCCCGATAAGGTACTTGGGTTAAATGAGACGTCACTCTAATTAAGGCAGTCGATAAAACACTATGAATATATAATGCCGTAGGTGCTTCAGGACATGTACTTTACCTTATACAAACATATACGTGTCCAAATCATCAATACATGCAGACTAGTCAGCAATGTACAATAAAAGAGTTATTGAACAACACCGTATATATTAAGTAGTAAATACGAAAAATCAAGACGATATTCTAAAGCCGTAAGTTCATGGACATTGGCAAACAAAAGGAAAAAGTGGGACGCACACTGAAAAAAAAACTTACCAAATATACACTTATTAACTAAAAGAGGGGAAACATCACGAACTTCTATAACAAAAAAACTAGAACCGAAACAAGGTGCTCGCGATATGGTAGCGTTTCCTGCTATACATGTGTCACCCGCCGCGAAGCTTCCGTGTCGTTCCGGTGTATGACAACCCTTTCTACTGTTAAAAAAGAAGGATATGTTACATTAAGAGTATGTCACTTCTATAGTGACGAAAGAGCAAAGAAGAAAAACAATTAATAGTATAGGAGCAGACATCTACGGAACGCTCAAGTATTCGTTCATTTTAATAACGTTCCCTAAATTCTACATAGTTAGAGGTATCCGTTTCTGTAATTTTCAGCTAATATGGTATTGGTCGCATTTTTGTGTGTGTTAAGTTATATGATTTATATTTATACTTAAAAAAACAATATGAAATATTTATAAAAAGAATAAATGAGCAAACAACGGGATAAAAACAACAAACATATGTTGGTTTCTTTTTCGTTTGCAGAGTCCAATTACATTTTGGAACGTTTTAAAGTTTAATATACATTTTCTTGGAGGTTCATACATGAACATATTATTTTAAGGCATTACATATATTTTCAAGAACGGTATATTTCCAGCCGTGTCAATTTGGTATATGTATTAGAATTTACAAAATAAAGACATTGGGAGGATATCATACAATATTTAAAAGACAAACACATTGTCTTAAAAAACATAACAAATCATGATAAAGACACACTCAGAGAGATCAGCCTAACAACAGGAAGGTTAAATTAAAAAAAAATGAGGGTTGAAAACAAAGGGGAGCATATTTCGTTCAGCGCACCACAAAAAGAAATGTTCGACACGACAAATCATTAAATACAAGAGTTACTATGCAATTACAAACATATAAAGCAGTAAAATACGAAACACCAAGAAATTCATTCAATAAATTCCATTAGTTTAAGCACACTGGCAAATAAAGTCGGAACATTTAAAAATGAGGCGCGCACAAAATAACCCCGCAAGTACTTAAGGTCATCAAGGATACTTGAAAATAACAAATATATCTTAAAAAGAAGCAGAGGAAACAAAGTTATATTTAAGAAAACAAAAGAGAAAAATAAACGAGAGAGCCGCCAGGGGCAGCATATTCGCCGAAAAAATCCCCGTACAACAATTCCTATTGATACGTCACTAATTTGTTTTTTTTAAAGAATGCGTATCATCCGGACAAGCCAAATTCTATTTTAGCAATGGTAACACAGTTTTAAATTCGTGGGATCATTTGTTATTAAGTTATCATCCGGACAAGCCAGTCACATACAAGCGAAATTCTATTTTTAGCAATGGTGACCTTGGCCTTTGGCAGACCAAACCCAACATAGATAGAGCTCTGTACATTCCATAGGGCAACTGACACACAAAGTTTGAAATTCGTATGAATATTCGTTTTTATGTTATCATTTGGACAACCCACATATTAGCAAAATTCTAGTTTTAGCAATGGTGACCTTGATTTTTGGCAGGTCACGTCCAAAAGTAATAGGGTTCTGTGCATCCCCTATGGCAACCCACACACAAAGATTGAACTTTGTGGGACCATTTGTTTTTAAGTTATCATCCAGACAAGCAACATATAAGCAAAATTCTATCTTTAGCAATGGTGATCTTTACCTTTGGCAGACCATGCCCAAACCAATAGGGTGATGTACCCCCTAGGACAACCCACACACCAAGTTTGCACTTTGTGGGACCATTTGCATAGGCGTAGTTGGCACTGAGGCAGCTGCCTCGGTAGAAAAATGCCAACATAATATAAAAATGTCGCTAGCTTATGGGGGACTGCGCCCCCAGACCCGTTGCTTCGGTTATTTTAAAGCCCAAGCTACGCCTATGATTTGTTTTTAAGTTAAGATCCGGACAAGCCACATATAAGTTAAATTCTAATTTTTCTATGGTGATCTATACATTTGGCAGACCACGCCTAAAATCAATATGGTTCTGTGCACCACCCTACGGCAACCCACACCAAGTTTGAACTTTGTGGGACTATTTGTTTTAAGTAATCATGCAGACAAGCAAAGGACAGACGGTCGGACATCCCACGTGATTGCTATATCCCCCGGAGTTTTTTTTTCGGTGGGGGGATAAAATGGATACACCTTAAACACTAAAAGCTAAATCAGGTGTCCGGGAAGAGCGCGGTTCCTACTACACATGCGTCACCAGCCGTGATATAACATAAACGTCATGGCATAACTGACTGTATTATTTAATACGATAAACAAGTACACAAAAAGCCTCAGCAATATTTAAATGTAATATTTTTCTTAATACATGTAACAGAAAATGATGAATTTGACTTCAAAGTATGTGATATGTAATGCACTGTTCGACAATAAGCTAATGATGACAACAAAAGTCTGACTATCATTCACAGAGAACACAGCATCAGATAATAACGACAAAAAATTAAAAAGTGTCAACGTTGAATAAATCAGCTCACACAGTCCAATTACGTTGCGTAATGATTCACTATCAATCTAATTGCACTTGTCATTTTCATAGATAGTATTTGAGACGTCCTTTGTACTACTGCTTTTGTGGTGGAGTGCATTGATATAACACATAGAAAAATAATGGACCATCAAGACCCGATAAGAACATATTTATGGCACCATGACTGTAACCAGAGATAATAATGGAACATCAAGTAATAATAAAAGTATTGAATGTCAAGTATAGCTTTATCATTGTTTTCACTTTCATTCACTTTTCAAGAAGATTGTCTAAAACAATAGATGAAACATTACCCATAAAACAACAACAAAATTAAATGCTCAATGATATAACCTTGATTTCACAAATTAACTGTTTTGTGGAAAACATTGGTAAAATAGAAAAAGAAAAAAACACTATCATCGGGGATTGGTTATAACAAGTGTCGTTAGATCGCATAACGTTAAAAGACAGTATAGCTTATTAGAAGGTAAACGTCTCTTGGCTTGTGTCTCCTACAATAAGTTCGTGCATTTAGTTTTTTTTCCGGCGTAGCCGGTTAATTTGGCTTTTGGATGACATCACATGAAAGTACTTAACTCAAGCCATGTTATGTAAAATGTCCACGAACAGTGCCCGAACTAACGGAATATATGTTGCTGTTTGAAAATTAATGTTAATCATGTTTAACCTTAAATTTCAAACGTTGATTTCTGAACATATACACATCTTTACACGAAAAGAAATGATGATTTTCAAACTGTAAATAATATGTCAATGTTGCGCCACTGTGTGTTCTTATTCAATTTGCGTGGATTGAGTACAATTTTGGGTTAAGAGTAATTGACGGCCGACCGTTATTTGAATTGACGGTTTTACGGGCAAAAAGAAGCCAACTTTAATAAAAGTGTGAATAAAGTGTTAAATATTTTGAGATAATTTTTAGATGCAGAGTTACATTAGACCTTCCTTGATATCACCTTTAGAATTAGGCTTTGCATTTGTCCTCGTTTTTTTAATATAGCTGTTCATATAAACCCAGTAAATACACACTAGACCTAGCCACGAGATCGGGGATTTGACTGGCGGCCGTAGAAATTTAATTTTTTACGGTACCCTATAAAGATTAATACACAGTTGTTTTATGAAAACGGATTAATGTTTTGTGAAGAATGGATATGTATTTGCTTGTATAACAAAAAGGATCTGTGTTTAATGATCTCGTGGTGTAATTATCGAACCTAAAAAGTTGACACTCGCCACGGCTATTTACATAAATTCACAACTTATGATTCACATGTATGCAAAAATGCTCATCATTAAAACATTTTTCAAATATATGGATTTCAAGACACTTAAAGAGTAGCACACTTTCTAGAAAATGTTCAAAAGTTTGATTGGTTCTCAATCATTTTAACCATGTGATGCTCCATCTGCTCAAATTAATTATAAAGGTTAACTGGGTAGAAGGCAGCCCTAGAGGAATGGGGTATAGATTTGTACAAATGACGGAGCTTAGCCATCTAGGGGCGCACATTTGGGGACATTTAACAACATTTAAAACATCTTAGAAACTAGGTATTGGATATTAATGCTTGCACATGTAGTAAGTATTCTAACTTTAGGGTATGGAGAACCAAGTTTGTTCAAGTTTTGACATTGGGTGCAAAAGTAGGATACACGTTTTAGGGTCAAAGTCCAACACTGTTTATAGAAAAATCTTAACTTTTCACTTTTTCGACTTCTTTTCTAAAACCACTGAACCAATTTCATCCAAACTCAGTACAAGACACCCCTAGGTGAAGGGGATTCAGATTTTCTTCAAATGAGGGGTCTCACTGCCCAGGCGGCGCCAATTGGGGGTCAAAATTGGGAAATGTCGTCAAAGATCAAAAATATTTTTCTTAACTAGATGGCATGATGTCATGCTTGGATGTAGTAACTATAGGGCATGGTGAACCACGTTTGTTCAGGATGTGAACTTTGGTTACAAAAATTACGCGTTTTGTACCAAAGCAATTAAGTTAACCAATCACGTTTTCGACTACTTGTCCGAAACCACTAAACCAATTTCATCCAAACTCAGTACAAGACATTCGTATAAGAAGGGGATTCAGATTTGTTCCAACGATGGGCCTCACTCCCCAAAGGGTGCCACTTTGGGTCCAAATTGGGAAATGTTGTATAAAATCAAAAATCTTTTTATAAATTAGATTACATGATGGCATGCTTGGATACGTAGTACCTTTAGGGCATGGTGGTACTAAGTTTATTCAAGACTGAACTTTGGTTAAAAAGGTTACGCGTTTTTGGTCAAAGCTCAACAGTATAGCATATTGTTAACTTATCACGTTTTCGACTACTTGTCCAAAACTACTGGATCATTTTCATCCAAACTTGGTAGAAGGCATCCCCAGGGGAAGAGTGTTCAGATTTGTTTAAATGAAATGTCTTCGTACTGAGGGGTGCCAGGTGGATCACTAATGAGGAAGTGTTTACAATATTTCAAACCTTATTCTTATAAACTAAAAGGCCCAGTGTTTGATGCTTTGGCATTCAGTAAATTTAGGCCAAGGGGAGCCAAGATTGTCTAAGGTGTGACCCTGGAGTCAAAATTATTCAAAATTTACAGACAGCCCTATTTTTTTTTATCAAAATGAACGTTAAGACCCTATGGACATTTTGTTAACGTTTGCAGTAAATGTATACTCCCATACTGTTACATACGGCCGATTATCTTTGTAAGATATTTATTGTGTCTTCTAATATCTATTTGACCAAGAAATATTATTGGCTTGAGCTATAATCTTTCTGACAGGGTTACCCGAGTCGGAAAAGATTAGAGAAATATAAAGACCAGTCAAAAATATATTCTTTCTTCTTAAGACGGGAGGAAAGGGAATTAACTACGTGCGTTACCATGAATGGAGAAGAGCAGTAGGCGGTAACACCGTTGTTAGTTTTATTCTACGTTCTGCAGTAATGCTGGTTTTATATTGGGTTATGTCTGTTGTTATAACTTGCCATGCAAATATTCTAATGCAAAGTAAACATGTTACCAAGCACGTGCTTTGGGAGTTTATTCAAAAGAATCTAGAAACGATATAGACGTGTCAATTTATCAATAAAATTGAAAGTAATCAAGTACAATTTACACTTCATGAAGACGTTCTTAAACGAACCCAAATCCTTAAAAAACACCATTAAACGTAAAAAAAATTCCATTACGGATTACGACTTAAATAGAAAATGTACCAACATGAAAAAACGGAAAGAAGGCTTAATATACCAGCGACACCTACTGAGACAGACGTAGTTAGACACTTCGCTCATAAGAATAACACAGTACGCCCCGTGCGATTATTATGTCATTCATTTACGTGTAAAGTGCATATAACTGGGATTCATAATTCTGAACACAAGAATTGAATGTCAAGTACATGTGCGAGTGGTCACGACATTGGCGCTTTCGAAGAATGAAACATAGCGACATTTATTCCCATAGGCACCAGTAACATTAATGTTGGAGTAACATTTCTAATATTACCCCCTATATAGGAGTATAATTTCTAATATTACCCCCTATATAGGAGTAACATTTCTAATATTACCCCCTATATAGGAGTAACATTTCTAATATTACCCCCTATATAGGAGTAACATTTTTAATATTACCCCCTATATAGGAGTAACATTTCTAATATTACCCCCTATATAGGAGTAACATTTCTTATATTACCCCCTAACAAAATTACTGTTACAGGTGCCTATTGATATTCCTCAGTGGATGGGTAAGTATGTCCGTTAAGAAACAAAAGCTACCAGAAAGAATGTTATAGAAGAGATAAAATAGGAGGATTTCGTCAATACCTAGGTGATATAGTATTCTTATAATGATGCCTGACTCTCCTCCCCTAATGTATTTCAAAATCTTTGTATTGAACAACGAGTTTCAACAATTTTATATGAAATAGGGACAAACACACAGTACGTTGTCATGAACGTCAGTTCTTTTTAACGAATACGTGCATCAAGATTGTTCATGTTGTCTCATGCTTCATATACTATACGTACAGCAAATATTTACTTAAAGTATACTAAGAAACTTTTAATTGTCCTGACATCATCAAGACCTACATTCAGTACGTAGAAATGAGAGGGTGAGATATCTCTATCTTACACAACGAGGAATGATTTATTTTATTATTCTAATAAAATAACTGTCACTTTAATGTGTATACATGTATTTGACAGGTCGACAAACGGTTCAATTGTTACGCACAGTTTGTGGTTCAGGATGGTTTTAGTTATACATTGTAGGTTGTGACTGCAACACATGTTCCAAATGTCGGACGAAGATTTAACAGGCATATTCTAAGTATACAAGCGCTCTGCAAACTGTAAAACCGCAAACTTTTCTGATTCTAATATTAAAAAGCTGTATATAAGCTGTGTTGATTTACAGCGCTATGAAGTGTATTTATTAAATTTTTAAATGTATGTCTATACTTTAAGACTTCTAGTCACATGCGGAAAGTGGAAGGTTGAGACCTCATTAACCAGTTTAACCACATCGCCTGGTTTCATGATGGGTATCCGTCCAAAGTCGGTCCGCATGGATTACTAGTCTTGATGATTGTTGTGATGTCAATTTAATTACTTATAATACATTCCGGTGCTAAATTGTTTGACGCAGTTATTGTTTGTTTGTCAATGCCTCTCGATCTGTTGATTCCATTCATACTGTTGTTTACCCACTTAACCTTGACCATTTAGCCCCCAGAACAATAGACCAACTTACTAACTGTTTACAATGCGCGCTGCCAGTTCTTACAATTTCTATGATCTGATTTTGATGTCAAGAAGTAGTAGAAATGTGACCTTGACCTTTGATCCCGGGATAGGTTACCGACATGCATACTGTTTGAGAAGCACACTGCCAACTGTACATTCTCTGTGTTCTGATTTTAATTTTACAGAGAAAGCATGTTTTATCTTTAAATCCTTTATCTTAGACAGAAACACCATATGGTCCAGATGCGACTCCTTAAGACGCGAACTGCCAATTCTAAACTTTCTTTGATCAATGCAACTATGTGAAGACGAAGAATCAATAACGTGTCAATGATGTCGCACAAGTAAGAACGTTATCGTGTAAATGTAACGGATTAGTGACAACGATATGCAGTGTACTACAGTAGTTCATTTCCCGGACAAACATGTGGGCAAAAATGCTTTTTTCTTTGGGTATTTTTGTTGGTGTTTTCTTGTTTGTTATTCATTAAAATTATTGACTGAACGTCATACGTTGTCCCGCGGTACTGATTAGTGTTTTTGTGCGTTATATATTATTGGGATCATTTCCTTTGTCGTCAGTCTATCTTGTCAAGATGTCACACTTCCTTTGTTTTGATGTGTGTTTGTTTGTTTGTTTGTTTGTTTGTTTGTTTGTTTAATTAGGGCTTAACGTCACTTCAAGAATATTTCACCGATTTCGTGACAAAAGACCAAAGGAGAAAAACCAAACGATAGGATAGGAAGAGAAGCGGTGACAGGAACGGGAAATGAAAGTAATAGAGAAAGTTTAGAAAGAAGGATGCTGACGTTTTCCTTTGTCGTCAGTCCTTCTGATTTAGATACCGCTCTTTCCTTTGTTTTGTTATATATAGGAGTTTATCTCGGCCGTCAGATATTTTTATTCCGATATTAATCTTTCTTTATTTAATGTTTTATTCGCACTCTCCATTCTCGTCAGTCACTCTGATTTTAAAATTCACTTTATTCCGTATACTTTTATTGTCGGTTTATTTTCATCTGAATTACGGTATCAGTTTATATACGTACATCAATGTAAAAATATCAGATACAGAATATTTCTAAATGCCAATTTTCATTATTCAAAAGAATAAGATGTGTTATAAGTGGTGTCAAGATAACAAACACAAATACTTATTGTTTAAAAAAAAATTTCCTTATATACGAAAGGTATTTGTTTACGTAGATAGGTACGAAAAGAACTTGATAACAAATCGTTATTCAATTATAAAATCAATGTTAAGCTTTTGGCAAAAACATCAAATGAAATTTCTAAATCAATTTGGCTTTGTTCAAATTGACAAATTGAAAAATAATGAATGATTTTATGAAGCCAATTAAGTGGAATACAGACAAAGTACACACATCTATAGAAAGTAACGTATTTATGAGAAAAGTTACGATCTCGTACAAAAGATATAGAATCTTGGAATCAAGATAAAATACACGTGACATGCGAGTTACATCACTAAAGAATTAATGGGACACACTTATAATCAAGAAATTTGTACAAAATCTAAAAACAAACTTCATCATTATTTGCCCTAAAATCACCGTACATGTATTGATCTGACTATGATATAAAGCGTCATCAATACATGCAACGTACATGTACTTGTTACGCACAATACTATATGTAACGTACATGTACTTGTAACGCACAATACTATATGTAACGTACATGTACTTGTGACACACACTACTATATGTAACGTACATGTACTTGTAACGCACAAAACTATATGTAACGTACATGTACTTGTAACGCACAATACTATATGTAACGCGCATGAAATTGTAACGTACAATAATATATGTAACGTACATGTACTTGTAACGCACAATACTATATGTAACGTACATGTACTTGTAACGCACACTACTATATGTAACGTACATGTACTTGTAACGCACACTACTATATGTAACGTACATGTACTTGTAACGCACAATACTATATGTAACGTACATGTACTTGTAACGCACAATACTATATGTAACGTACATGTACTTGTAACGCACACTACTATATGTAACGTACATGTACTTGTAACGCACACTACTATATGTAACGTACATGTACTTGTAACGCACAATACTATATGTAACGTACATGTACT
>JAUMGZ010161670.1:0-16195 GCA_032359645.1 Pododesmus macrochisma
AGTCCTACATCACTAGTACTCATTTATAATCCTACATCACTAGTACTCATTTATAGTCCTACATCACTAGTACTCATATGGTCATAGTCCTACATCACTAGTACTCATTTATAGTACTACATCACTAGTACTCTTTTATAGACCTACATCACTAGTACTCTTTTATAGACCTACATCACTAGTAATCATTTATAGTCCTACATCACTAGTACTCATTTATAGTACTACATCACTAGTACTCATTTATAGACCTACATCACTAGTACTCATTTATAGTCCTACATCACTAGTACTCATTTATAGTCCTACGTCACTAGTACTCATTTATAGTCCTACATCACTAGTACTCATTTAGCTGAACTTTTCTAACAGTTTTAAAATTATCTTCAATTTAACAGTTCTATTTATCTTTGTTATCTAATTAAGAATTAATTAAATTAGTTTGGATATGAAGTAAACTTACAATTACACAAAGAATTGACGAGATTAGAAGGAAGACACACTTCATGGTTGAAGGTCCTTGCAGAATTAAGTTGTGTAATTTAACATTGAATCATGAGAGATAAGGAAGTATTATCTGTAGTTCTGTCAGAGGTGACACTCGCTGTTAGTCCACTGTAGATAAACAACCCAAAAATAGAATTACTGCACTGCAGCTCAACATGATCTAGTTAACTTGAAATAATTTGTGACGTTCATAGTATAGTTTGTTCACTGAACACCAACTGTTAAGGTTGTGTGAGTAAAACCTTCCATTATTTTCCAGAAGTGCCACTATATTTGCATAATTCATATCTAGTTAGTTCTTAAAAATTCAAGTATAAATTTAAATTGTGACCTAGAACTGGTTAACATGACCTGTCTAACTTTAAGGAACCCGGATTTGTAATAGATTATAGATCTAATATGGGGATGATGTCGTGAGAGAGACAACATGTGCTTGGGTTAATTTCACAGCCAATTTTTCCTAATGTTAAAATAACGTAAATGTTATGTTAATTTAATGTTGAAGTGCAATTCAGGTTAATTTAATGTAGAAGTGCTATTCACATTAATTTAATGTGGAAGTGCTATTCACGTTAATTTAATTGAAAGTGTTATTCACATTAATTTAATGAGGAAATGCTATTCACATTAATTTAATGTGGAAGTGCTATTCACGTTAATTTAATGTGGAAGTGCTATTCACGTTAATTTAATGTGGAAGTGCTATTCACGTTAATTTAATGAGGAAATGCTATTCACATTAATTTAATGTTGAAATGCTATTCATGTTAATTTAATGTGGAAGTGCTATTCACGTTAATTTAATGTTGAAGTGCTATTCACGTTAATTTAATGTTGAAATGCTATTCATGTTAATTTGTTGTGATATTCAATGTTAATCTAACTAAATATTTCAAATTAAATCAAGTGCAAAAAAATTGTCCAAGCAATGTGAATTAATTCATGTCAATTTCATTTTAAGTAAATTGGTGTTAAATAATTCACTTTAATTCATCATGAAAGTGGTACATATTGAATAGAATTACTAACATTATACCTGGTAAGTTAAAACTTTAACCACAGATATCAGTAAAATATTCTGTCAAAGAGATTCCTTCTCTAGTTAACCTCCCTGAATAAACCAACAGTGAACTAAATTGTTAAGAATGTGTCTGCCAAAAAATTATAAATTCGAGTATTTGTCTTTAAAGAACTACATTCCTTTTATTATTCTAAATTGATCAATTTTTATTAGTCCATCTGTACCAAGGATCTAAGGTAGACTTTTCCAATACAGTTCCAGGGGAGTCATACTAGGGGTGGTAAAATGGGGACAATTGGACAACATATAAAATCTTCTTAAAGCTAGAACACTAGAGCTTAATGCTTTCATATGTAATAATCTTTGGACATGAAGAACCAAGTTTATTCAAGTGTGACCCTGGGGTCAAAAATAGGTTATGTGTTTGGGGTCAAACTTCAACACTTAGCAAATAGGTTAACTTTGCAAATTTTCTACTTCTAATCCAAAACCATTTTACCAATTTAACCAAGAGTGACCTTGACCATTGGTTGGCCACACTCTAAATAATTAGGGTTCTGTACGTACCCTAGGGCAACCAAAAGAATAAGTTTAAATTTTCTTTTATCATCTAATCATCTGGACAAGTCACACACAAGCAAAATTCTATTTTAAGCAATGGTGACCTTGACCTTTGAGAGCCAAAATCAATAAGTTTCTTTGCATTTGCTAGGGCAACCCATATACCATAATTAAATATTGTGTGCTCATATTAATTTTTAAGTTAATTTCTATTTTTAGCAACAGTGACCTTGACCTTTAGCAGACCTTTCCCAAAATCAATAGGGTCCTGTACACCACTTAGGGTAACCAACAAACCACATTTTTTCAGGAGGGGGACATGCTGCCCCTGGCTGCTCTCTCGTAGAATTTTTATTCAAAGTCGTTGTTTACTTTCAGACCTTTGATGAGTGTGTACTTAAGGATGGTAACGACTGTGATCCCTCCCATCTCTGGATACAGATCCCATTCTTCTGTGGACAGGATGCTGAGTGCTGGTATGACCTTATATCTCAGTTATTGTCACTTTATTTAGATGAGAAAAATTATACAAGATCGTCACCACATATCAATTAAAGAAAAATGCCATCGGAATCAGAATATTCAACTGTTAAATAACAATTCACTAAACCTATAGAAAAATTCCTCTTTCTACAAACGATATAATTTATCTAAATTATTTTTACTACAAACTTGTATAAATTTTATAAGGGTACTTAATCTTCTTTATTCAAGTCTCTGACTGCATGTTCTGGTGTATAACGTATTTACTTATTGATTTTGTCTTTCGTTAATGATATATATGTGAGGATGTAAATAATAAAGAATTATGATATAGGTCTAGGTACCCGTATATAGAAAAGCACAAATTATGAATAAAGGGTATTTCAAATATTTTCAAATCTCTTATCTAGTATGTGGTTACTTGCCGTTCTATTCATTTAAGCATTAAACTGCTTTCAGTTGGCATTCATTGGTGATATGAATGCCACTGAATTCTGTTTAAATATATAGTGGCATTGCCATGTGATGGTAAATATGATATTATGATTGTTCCTATAAAATACCATACATGGATTAACGGATTTTGTGTGTTGTTGACAGGACTCCTGGTAATAGGTGGGCATTAGAGAGAGCCAAACACAACGTGGTACATAGCTATCTCCTGGTGGGTCTAACGGAACAGATGTCTGACTTCATTGCTGTCTTAGAGGCCACGCTTCCTAGATTTTTCAGAGGGGCACTTAACCTCTATGATAATGGTAATTAAACTGTTTAAAATATTATATATCAGCAAGGTAGCTCAGTGGTAAAATCATCTTCATGTGCTGGTAGATGTGTGTTCAGTCCCAAGCCGTGTCACACCTAAGATGTTTAAATTAAGTTATCTTCTCACTCCTTGCAAAGCACTCAGCATTTATGCATTTTCCGGGTAGAAGGACTCATTGGCTCGTTGTTACCATCAGTGCATACATTCTCATTATGAGTTAAGGGGATGTTGAACCCTGATAAAACAAACAATAAAAAGATATATTTTATTTGTCAACCTGTCTCCTTCTATTTGGGCCTGTGATGTTACTTTGCTCAATGTAATGATTGTGATAGGGGCCAGTGACATTTGCTGCCTTGTAAACAATTTGAACTTGAAAGAGACTCCTTTCAACATGTAACTTATGATGTCATTTTGCTAAATTTTATGGAAATTCTCTTGTTTGGGTATTTAATCACCAGGTATAAAAACGCAAATTTTATTTTTGGAATTACATGATTTGCTAGGGACTAGGTGCTTTAAAATTCCTGCTGTAATATACCCAAACATCGGTACCACAAATTTACATGACAAAGTCTTTGTTTAATTCCAGATGTGTATTATATGGCCCTTTAGGCCTTTTATTATATCCAGTAACAAAGTTAGTGGAGTAGATTAGAAAAGCCTTGTCTCTCAATCTGTGGGCACATTTTTGTCTTTATTGTTATGCTCTAAACTACTGAAAAGATTCCAATGAAACCTCATGTAAACCTTACCTATTATATGACCCGTAAATGCCGTGGATCAGAGGTAGAGTGTTCACTTCGTGCTGGTAGGCTGGTGTAAGAATCCCAGGCAGGGGTCAAGTAAAAACCTAAGACATTAAGATTAGGTAATCTTCTCCCTCCCTGCTAAGTGCTCAGCATTTCTGGGTAGGAGAAGGCCAGGCTGGCTTGGTGTCAGGATAATGTGACCAAGTGAAGTATCAAGTCGTTGTGTCTGCGGCGTGAGATTTCATTGAGACTGAGCACTTTAAAGAAGCAATAAGTCCGCACTGTTACAAGCAGACACTGTCTTTATATAACCTAGACATGTGTTGAAAGGACTTTAAACTCCAATCAAACAAACATTACCTATTTTATACCTCTGTGCAATGTTTCAGATGAAGGTTAATATGATCTCATTTTAAGAGAGTTGTGTCCCTTTAAAGACTCTTAAAGTACAGATTTTAAAAAATAATATTGAATATCATATAAACCTGCTCATCTGCCTTTTCCCCCTTTAACTTCTGCTTTCACATGTATACAGGAAGTTTGATGGATTAAGAATAAGTCAGCCATGAGGCAACAGTTCTGGTAAATAAATTATTTCTTTTATATTGTAGGTAGGAAATCTCATTTAAGGAAAACTGCTAACAAGAGAGAACCTACGCAGGAAACCATTGGTAAGATAGAGAGCTCCGAAATCTGGAGAATGGAACAAAACTTCTACGACTTTGTCCAGGAACAGTTTCACTTTACTAAAGAATTAACATTCTCACTAGAGAAAGGCTCTTACAACGAGAGAAGTCATTTATATCAATACGAGAAAATCAGACCCAGATGATAGCAATTTATTATTATTCTCCAATGCAGTGATCTTCCATGTTAGTTAATAATGTGTTATAGCTATGAATATTCATGATCCAATCTCTAGGTATAGACAGGCATTCATGGTCATTTCTCCATTAAGTATATTCACAATCAAGTTTCTCTGGCCATTGTTGTTATGAATATTCATAATCATGTCACTTTTTTTTATTTTAAGCAGTTTTGATAATAGTGACAATATCTCACTAACTAGAAATGTTAATGACATATCCCTATAACATTGATAGTTTGCATGCATGAATATTTATGATAATGTCTTCATTACATGCACAATTAAACGAATACTAATTAGTTTTTTGAATATGCATTATCAAATCCTATTTGCCTGTATAGGACTTACTAGGAATTCATGATTATAACTTTATTGCATAAACATTTTATAAATTTTCATGAATTTGGCCTCTTCATACAGTATATGAACAAAGAGGATGTTACATTTGCATTTGTAAATACCGCAATAGCTATTTTACTTAATAAAATTGATATCTTATAAATCTTCTTTCGAGTGCCATAATGACAACACATGCATGTTGATTTTTACAAGTCCTAATAAAGATGTGTTGTTTGTCTGTCTTAATTTACTATGAATGGATTATCATCAAACGTTTAAAAGTTTGAATTAACTAATGAAATGCTCACATGGTTGTTAGATTGAATCTACAAAAGTGAAAAAACTACAGGATAGCAAGATTAAATCCAACTTGGGCCATAATTTTTTTACTTATGTGAGAAAGTTACTAGTAACAAATGAATGGTGGTCTTTCTCCAGTCATTCCTATTGCCTGAATAACAAGAACACTGGCAGCCAAATGTATCTGAAATACTGCTTAAAGTTTAACATTTATAGTCAGATTATAAAGGTAATAATATACATGATAAAGTAAGGCAGGAAATCTATGCATTTAGATTTTTTGACAGTCAATATATCTATAAATTTTCTATCAGAATAATTAAGTTCTATCAAAACTAAAAATTATTCTTCACTCTAGAGTGTAAATACCAATATGTATTATAAATAAAAATTCCTCCAGTTTCTTGTGTGTCTTGGAGCTTAATATCAACATATAGTTATTTAGAGAATTTTCTGTTGGTGAAATTGGACCTGTACAATATTTACAATGTAAAAGTAAGTGATCCTCCTATGTTACCCAAATTATGTGTCAAGCAGTCTGAGATTAATGGACAGTTTACATCAGGTGCAAGTGTAATAAAATTTGGAAATTTAAATTATTGTATACAAAACAAATTTAAATGAATCAATTTCTGACAACAACAACTTAACCTGTTTCTGGCACTTTTACATGTGTAGATTAGACCAAGTAATAAAATGTAATCAACTTCAACGACGAATTATTGTGACTGAAGGGAGATAACTCTGGTTAATACTTTGTATGAGTACTGATTTATGTGTGAGATGAAGAGTTAAATGATGAGTGTAATGTAAGCTATATTGTAGATCGTCATATAATGACTGGTACATGTATGTAGCTATTGAAATTTATGTTGTATTTAATAGTTTATATGGAAATCCTGATGTCTTGATATTATACAATGTTAATCTTATTTCTTATTTACTTTTAATTCTTAAAAACAATTAATGTTATTTATTGTTCTTATCAAAATATTGTTACTTTGTTTCCTTAAATTAAGTTAAAAGTTTTACGTTTGTTTTACATGTTAACTCCATTCCATTATCTACTAAGTGAGGCATTTTATTTGTAAGAGAAAAACAAGATTTTCCTTATTGGGAAATATTACATGTTTAAAATAAAAGAAGATTTTTGTGATAAATTTATCTTACGTTATTGATTGTACTGTTTATTCTTGGGCTCACAAAAAGAGGATTTTCATCTTTTTTATTTTTGTTGTGGTAGAACACATTCAGTGTCATACTTTTTGTATTATTTTCTCCAAATGCTTGTTCTGTCTAGCGGGATATCATGTCACTCCCACACTCAGCACGTGTATAAATCTTGGTAACAGTCAAACAATCATCATAACACTAGTAGCACAAGGACTGGGTGGACTTTGTGTCAGTATAATGTGACCTGATTTGGTATCGTGTCAATGTGCCTGCAGGACGAGTTGACTCTGCCTGAGAGACATAACCACAAATGGACACCATTCTGGAATACGTTGAGGAGATATACAATATAATTTTACACAAGCGCTAGTACTATTGAATGCGGGTTTCAGGTGATGGAGATACACTCATTACCCTGCTAAGAAATCACGTTTTTATGGAGTCTTGTATCTGTGTATCTTGACCTTAGCATTTGTTACCCCAAAATTTATGAGTTCGATCATCACAACAAAAATAGTCTCTGCAGTTTCACTTAAATCTGGCTCAAGTCAGAGGAGATATAACCAAAACTGTATAAGAACTATTGTTACCTTGACCTTTGACACCAAAAGCAATCCCAAGCAAGGTCTTCACACAAGTAACATTTTTACTTAAATTATGCTTAAGGAACAGGGATTATTACATGGAAACTGAAAATTTTATAAACAGCCATTGTAGCCTTGACCTCCGGCCCTGTGATCCAAAAATCAATCCTAGTGAGGCAGCCACAAGTTATTTATAGTTTGATTGGAATCGGGCTTCTGGGAGTTATTGCACAGAAACAAGAATGTGGATGGAATAACACAAATGGATCAACAGCTGTAAAACAATATTCCCCTTCGCTTTGCACATGTGGAAAATCTTCTTGAATATATAACAAACAACACGCTTCTTTATTTTAATATCTGACTTTTATTATTGCATTGCAAAGTGCATGATGATAAAATTCTCACCATACAAAACAATTAAACATACTACAATAACGACACAACGCGTGGCCTTACTCAGGCAATCCTCTCTGCAAACTTTACATGTATCTTTGGGACTACAGTTCTGTAGTAATTCCACCATAAATATATAGTCTTTGGTACTCTTATATCTTAAAGGAACTTCTAAATACAAAATACTTTGTGCCAATAAGAATATAAGACTGTTCACCATACTTGAAGTATGCACTTGAAAAATGATGCATAAAGATATATGAATTTTCTTTTGAAGATGAAAAAACAGTTTGTATAATAATGTTATTGTTTGGATCATGAGAAATATAATAAAAAAAATCCCAAATCCCGGAAATCATTGTCTTGGAGTTGTCAAGTTTAACTCCTCTATGATGACAATTCAATACAAATAATGGCTTCAAGAATCCAACTTCTGATGAGAGTGCGATTTGTAAAATTTGCAGAGACGTTGCCTTAAATACGTTTAAGATCAAAGAATATTACTTATTAATTAATAAGCCTAGTACATTCTGTGAAGTCCTTCTTTATGGCTTTGTCTATACAAATGTACCAGCTTAATTTCATATTCCAATAAAGCAATAGAATATAAAATGGCCAAATACTGAATATACGCTAACTTAAGTTAACAAACTCCACTTTATAAAGATGGCTTAAAACAAGCAGGTGATAAAGGCATTAATGAATATGACCGACACGTATCCAACAATAAATCTGTCAAAAAACATTTGCATTGTATTATGTTTGTATATTTACCTAAAACACTAATAATAGTAGAAGTCTATAAAACAATAGTTAAAACTAGCAATACATTTGGTGTATTCTACGCCCGGTTGTTAGGTATATTTTAAAGGTCAGTGGTTATTCATCCTAAGGTTATCATTTTCTAGGTTTCCTTTTTTCCTCAATAGATATCAGCTGTTAATAAACATCTTTTGAAATCTGATAAAATAGCAGACTCCTGCATATATCAACATACCTCAACCAATCAAAAATCATGTAACAGATTTATCTTTCATAACATGCGTAACATGACTGTTCATTGGTTGTTTGAAATATAAATGTGTTCAGACATAAGATTAGATTAAATGATAAACATAACATATTTTTTAGATAAATTGCTCTAGCAATTATTTATATGGCATTTCAATGAAAAATCGTCAAATAGCTTTAAACTAAAAACTTAATTATAGATACTCTGTCTTCAAACAGATAGGAAAGCAAGATTATCTTGAACAGAAAGTTTAAAACTTTAAAAAGAACTTTTATTAACAAACTATGATAATGAGTAAAGACATATAAAATATTACACAAATTCTGCTTTTTTAGTTAGAGTGTTGAGTAACAGTACACTATATCTTTCACTATATAATAACTACATGAATAATGATTACTTCCAGCCTTCATTCTGGGCTGTATCAAAGTGTAATGTAGGGGTGGTATGATCAAGCAAACAAAAACATCACAATTGTTTAGCAAATGCACATATGTTGAAAGACAAGCAAATAATGTACAGCTCCCATGATTTATATGCATGGTAATTCACAATTAAATATGTAGGGTCTATCAAAAGTCTATAGTGTAATAAGCTACTGTATGTACAATGGCATGTAATATATACACATCATGTCATATATACGAATTTTGTACATGAATTATATATGAACGTGACATTGTTATACAGGATCTCCGTATATATACAATATAGGACATGATACACATTATACATATAGACAGGTTAAATTAGTATTATGCCTGGCTGTCCAAGTCAAAGTGAAATCGTAACTATATACATTATACGAAGAGCTGGTGTGTGTATAAACACTTTCCCTAAATATCATAGACCTAAATCAGTAAAACAATGTCCTAAAACTCTTGATAACTCCAAACAAAGTTCTAAAACTCTTGATATCTCCAAACAAAGTTCTAAAAATCTTGATATCTCCAAACAAAGTTCTAAAACTCTTGATATCTCAGTTCTAAAACTCTTGATATCTCCAAACAAAGCTCTACAACTCTTGATAACTCAAAACAAAGTTATACAACTCTTGATATCTCCAAACAAAGCTCTACAACTCTTGATATCTCCAAACAAAGTTCTACAACTCTTGATATCTCCAAATAAAGTTCTCAAACTCTTGATATCTCCAAACAAAGTTCTCAAACTCTTGATATCTCCAAACAAAATTCTACAACTCTTGATATCTCCAAACAAAGTTCAACAACTCTTGATAACTCCAAACAAAGTTCTACCACTCTTGATATCTCAAAAAAAAAGTTCTATAACTCTTTTATATCTCCAAGTTGCCTTGTCCTTTTGACATGGAACCATGTAAAAAGCAAAAAATTACAAAGATGAAGAATAAAAAATTAGACATGCAGAGGAAAACACATTTAACTTCAAGCTTTATAATCAAATACCGTAAATAAGTTCATTGTTTGGCATTTTATTTTCTATTTGTTGTGATTAATGTTAAATTTTCTAAAAAAGAAATAATATGCTTGAGAATTTGATTTTATGTTCTTTCAAAAGAAAAAGTCCTCGCAAAATGTAAATTATTCTAAAATGTAAGCATCGTGTTGAAAAAAGATCAAAGATCACATATTGATGGCATGTCTTAATGATTTGTAGTGTTCTCTAGAACAATATTAAAACGGATGTATATATATATTACGCACAATGCTTGTTTTCATTTAATAATTTTTTATTCCAGAAGAGCACAAAATTTTCAATACATCTAGATGATTTAAGAAATAAGTGCATAAACGTTCATTCAGCTTTTTTCATTAGGGCTTTTCCAGAATTAACAATATGGGAGGGGTGGAGGCACCTGAATTAATATGTTATTGGTAGGGGTTTAATCCAGATCTGCCTACCATTCCTTATGTAAAATCAATTTTAATATTTAATGGGAGGTGGGGCCTCTGAAAATCCCTCCCACCCCTCCCATGTGGTTAATTGTGGAACAGTCCTTAGACCTAAAGGTGCCTCCCATCCCTCCCATGTGGTTAATTATGGAACAGTCCTTAGACCTTAAGGTATTCAAGTACCATGACATATTTTGAGAGTAAATATTAAAACTTGTAACTACATGACTATATGTATTACCCAAGTACTAGTAACTAACCACTACAACTAAACGTTTAATATCACAGACCATTTATAATTCATTAATAATATTTAGTTTGATGCTAAACTTTGTGTCAATGCAACAAAAACGTGAAAATTTAATTCTAAACCACAGTGGTCAAACTAACCGTATGTACCAAACTCCTCAGGGCTTTCCTCTACTTCAGAATAGCAACTGTATGATTACTTTGATCATTGTATGCCTTCTTGCATTTACCATCCACACCTCTGACAAGGGAATATCCACAGAGTTTGGTAAATCGGGTTTTTAGTTCAACAAGTGTGTAAACAATTCTTAAGAACACATTAATATAGAAATACTGTATTTGTCCATGAACTGAGGTATAAAAACACTGGAGTATAGACTAAGACTTCAGTCAAACCTGTCTTTAAAGACCACTCAAGGGAACCAAGAAAAATGGCCTTTATAGAAAGGTGACCTCTAAATAAAGGTTCAACTTAGTTGAAATATGAAGAGAAAGGATAAAAATAATTCTGACCTTAACAGACAGGTGGTTGTTAAAAAGAGGTGGCCTTTAAGGCAGATTTGACTGTACTTGTAAACCTAACACATGTACAATGTTTTGCTGGATTTTTACATCAAATATAAAGTTTATCAACCTCTTGTTTATAAACTGTAGCTTCGTACATTTCACCAGTGTCTTTTCAAGATTCTATTTATAGCAAGCCTAGTTATTTATTACACAATACATAATGAGTAGCTATATAATCTGTTGAATTAATTATAAAACATGATACACTGATATCCATCAGCATATATTAATGACATGATTCATAAACTACAACATCAACACTTTAAAAGCCGTTACAAAACACATAACATGAAGATTGACTAGATTATATACCACCAATACACATAGTCAGTACTTTTATATTCATAAATGAATCATACATCATGATGTTTAAACACAAAAACAATTATGTTTCATGTAAAAATGGAGGAAATTATAATAAAACAAAATGAGCTATCTGTAACTTCTCTATATTCCCTTTTGTCAAACTACAGTTTCTTCTTCTTCACAGAAAAACAGACAAAGTCAAAAGTATTGTTTAAGTTTTATCAAAATGTGAAAAGGTGAAGGTATTGAGTGAGAAATAGGTTCTTTTGCTAGCAACTAAAGACAGTCAAAAGTATTGTGGGTAAATAGTTTCTCTCACTAAAACTAAAGACAAAGTTAAGATTAAAGCTAAAATAAAGTTATAACACATCATTTAGTAGTAAATAATCCTCTGACATCTGAAAATATATAACAATAGTTATAAAAACTTAACAATTTAAAACAATTGAGGTTTGATAAAACAATAATACACACAAATACTGGCACATCAACAAATTAACAAATCAACAATCATATATAATGCCTTATATAATGTAAGTTCCACAGCAGTGTGATGGGAACACCAGTCAAACCGAGGTGAAAATAAAATGATTCATTTAAATTTTTTATAAACATTCTTGCTTCAGAGCTGAGTGAGGCTAATGAAAGGATAAATATTAAACAATACATAATATCATCCTACAAAAATATACTACAAAATGAGGATCTAGTTTTTAAATAATTATATGTTTATATGTCAGTCAATTGAGGAAGTTTAACAATAATATTTGTGATTTCTGAGAAAAATTTCCAGTATATTATTACTTAATAAATATTTTTAAACTTATCATAATATCTTCTGTGCTAATTCATTACAAAACTTCAGTCACTAAAGAATTATAACATACAGCACACATTCTATAGATAGGATACCAGTAAGTGTTATCTAAATTATAAACACATGAATGTGGCTCTGTGTTTATTACATCTTTTCTAGACAAAATAAAGATTTTCATGAAGAAGAAATTCCAACACCGCATCTAATATGAAGTTAAATAGGGGGAACATTTCCAGAAAACAAATTTCATTAAAGAAAAGTAGTTGCTGTTTGAAAATTATATATTGGAATGAATTTCAAGAAAATGATTTTTTTCATGAAGAGAAATTGGTTTTTGTTTGAAAAATAAATGTAAGCAAAACATTTAATTAAGAATACCTAAACAGATACACCAGTTTAACACATTAAATGTATAATTCTTACAGTAAGGACAACATTCTTCATTTGGTGCACTAGTAAATTTAAGTTACAAATGACACAATGTTACAACTTAAACAAATATGTCTCAATGACACGAATCAAAGTAATAACAAAACGTGCATCACAATACAAACACTTATTGAAGGTGTGACACCATGATATCCAACATGCTAATCATGGCAAGAGACTTTGTCTACCATCTGGTGTGTTCAGGGGAGATAACTTTGAGGTAAGGAGGAAGCATACCTAATAAAGTGCAATATCTTTGGGTGTATAGCACACAAGAAAATGAGCAACAACACTGCATAAATATAACAAGAAAAATCTTGAGAATTTTTTTTTAAAAAATGTTATCTTCCTTGTAAACATAAGTAAAGGCAAAACAAATGAAGATTTAGATACAAATCAATTCAAGTCAGATTCTTCTCCGAGTTTTGTAGAAAATTTGTTAATTATTAACCTTCAATGACCTCTCAAAGAAAATATGAGTAAAATACAAGTAGACCAATTAAAAACAGTCTTTCAATTAAAATCAGTCTTTCTAAAGCTCTTTGGTCTACACCATTCATTGATTCTTGTTTCCTGGGTAGCCAAACTGCAAGAAAATTACTTCTACAAGATTCCGCATCTTAATTGTCCATGCTGTCATTTTGAGATCAAGACTCTTTTCTACTTTCTTGGATCAATTTTTTCAGACTACCTGATGCACAATACATCAGAACAGGTAAATGAATACACATAAAAATTTGATTTGGATCAGATTAATAGAATCTATCACCCCTGGTTGTGTGAGAGAGAAATCTCACCCGAGGACCGAGATATCTCAGTCTCACACAACCAGGGGTGATTGACCTTTTTTCTTACACCTTTGACATTGATATCATGGCTATAACAAAGCGTTGATTGTATGATTTTCTAGAAAAATCTGAGGAATTTTCTTCTTTAATCTGATGTTATGACGTCATATTGATTGTTGAAATGACGTCATATTCATTGTTTTCACAACATCATATCATTGTCTATAATATCAGTGCGCACTTATCTCACCCTAGGGTGGGATAGAGAAATCTCACACAGGTTAAAACACGGGGAATATCTATCACAGGTGTAAGAAAAATATCTACATAAGGGTAGCATATAAACAAATGTTGAATTATATTTGACATAAGAAAATTTGCATTATTTGATAAAATGATGTAAAGAAATATTTAACATAAACATTAAGGTAAGTTCATTAATGGAAGTTGAGCATCAATCACAAAGCGGTACATTATGAGATTATATAAATTACACAGCATGAAAAGAAATCAACATAAATATATACATCTGCATGGTCTAAATATTCAGTTGATTTAAACAGAAATATATATACATAGGTTATAACCTGTTTGGTCTAAATTCAATTACATTAAGTTGACTTATACAGGAATGTATTACCTCTTCATCAATAATCCTGTTTTGTTAAACTTAAGAAACCTTATAAGAATTAAAGAATGGGATATCTATTATCATATTAAACGTTTAAATATTTGTTAACATTTTTTTACAATATATAAATACTTAAACACATTGAGTATTGTACATATGTCTGATTTGTCGGGATCAAAATTATCTGATTAAAATGGTAAAATTCATCAAGTCTGGTTTGTATTGTTGGCCTTGAAAAGAATATATTCTCTCCAGGAATAATTTACAATATATGAGTAATTTTGAGTTGCATTATATTTCACTTTTTAAGCATTGTATTCTTAACAAGATAGAATCAAGAACAACTTTATCAAGGGTAAAAACAATTAAATGCACATCTTAAATTTTACAGTCTTTTGAGACTAAAGCACTCAGACACACTTTCACATTTGTGCACACATACATGCATTCACCCACGCCCAGTAAATAGATTATTGTCCACCAAACATTTGTTATGGTGACATAATGACGATACAAAGTTGACTTCTAATAACAGCACACTATGACACTTATATGAACACATTAATCGTAAGTAGACTCCATCACATGTTTTACTACCTATCAGGTCAGCATCAACATACAGTAGAGCTCGGCCGTCGTCGTGACGACGTCTTTGTGTTTGTGGTAGATGTACGTGAACTGACGGTAAGAGCAGATCCCAGACAGAGTTTAGTGGGAACTGCAGGTCCACCAGGAAGCTGAAACATGACTGTTCTCACAAATGCTAGCCCATCTTCTGTGGGTTCTATTGCTAACGGAACAATTGAGAATGGATGCTCCTCTTTAATGATTGGTTGGAAAGGTAAATGTAAATTCTCAACCGACGGCAGCGGCAGAGCTTGAGGATTTCTTACAGTCAGTTTATGTTTAGCTCTCCGTGGTAATGGTGTTGATACGAATGGCATTGGATCTGGATTGACGAGAAGCAGACCTCGGGCGAAAGGTCGGGAGGCCATGTGCATCATCTCCTTGGCTCTCTCCCGTCTACTTCTCTGTGCATCCACAGCCTGCTTCAGTTTCCACATCAAAACACACATGGCAAGAAAGAGGAAGAAACTGGAGAAGAAAACAGAGAAGAACACAAACAGATCGATGTGAGTCTGATCCTGTCTGAAGTACAGATTTCCTGTTGTGCCATTAGACGTGACACTGCCTCGTCCGGACATCACAATATAGAATTTAGACGTCTTCAGTCCCAGCTCCAGTGGTAATGTAATCACTAGTCTGGACTGCACGTTGTGTATTATTAACAGTGTGTTGGTTTGTTTGACCGTATGATACATGTGAAAGGCATTTGCTTGTAGTTCGGTCAACTCGTACCACTCGCCAGACGTGTGGTTTGTAATGCTTCGTCTCCGGCGGCTGTGAATGTCGTGCCCAGGAAACTTTATATCTGGAAAATGAGTCGGAGCTGGATGAAGCGACTTGTCCAGTTTGATGTTGTGATAGCCGTTGGTCTTACTGACCTCCACAATAAAGGTCTGGTCACTGGCAGAGAAGTAGATATCCATACCTAAAGTACAAGAGAAAGAAGATCAAGTTACTGAAATGTTTAAAGTATGTACACTATTGCAAATAAAGTTAAGTTACTCTACTGAAATGTTAAAAGTATGTACACTATTGCAAATAAAGTTAAGCTACTCTACTGAAATGTTAAAAGTATGTACACTATTGCAAATAAAGTTAAGTTACTCTACTGAAATGTTAAAAGTATGTACACTATTGCAAATAAA
>JAUMGZ010161681.1:0-11601 GCA_032359645.1 Pododesmus macrochisma
AAGTTGCAATCCCACGACTGGAAAAAACATCTAAGACGATGACTCCACACTTGCATATCATCCTGATCGTAGTTTGAGTTGTTTACAAGCTTAACAAAACAAAAAATATAGATATAAATACAACTATACATCCAATAATTCTATAGAAAAACAGGCTGCAGACGGGTGGGGTGGGCGGGGTGAACCGTGCGCGTCGGCTGTAAAGACTCGAATGACTATACTTTAAACCACAAATTCCAATACACTTTCCAATTCACGGTTACCCTTGAATTTTAAGTTTATACATCCAGAAATCATTTAAATATGCTTACTCTTTCAATATACATTAAACTGTTTCAAATCCATTAAGGAAAACATTTGCTAAAATATTTTTACAATCACACATAGTTTTGCCTTGAATATTGCCTTATATCTTTAGTTCTCGAGTAAATCAAGGCGTTAATTAACTGATTTTTAAAAAAAAAAAAAAAAAAAACTCCGAAGAGTATTCAAAACTCATTTGTTATTGGTTTCAAAACCATTAGTACCAAATCATTTTTCATACATGTTCATGGATGCAGATCTAGAATAACAGATCGTGTGTTAGTGGGTTATACATGTACACCAACGCTATATGTAATTACGCTACACGGGTATTCTACGTTACATGTAAGTACATTAATCAGGTAAATCAACGTCACGTGTAATAACGCTATACAGGTAAATTAACGTCACATGTAAGTACATTATACAGGTAAATCTACGTCACATGTTATAACGCTATACAGGTAAATCTACGTTACATGTAATAACGCTATACAGGTAAATCTACGTCACATGTAATAATGCTATACAGGTAAATCAACGTCACATGTAAGTACATTATACAGGTAAATCTACGTTACATGTAATAACGCTATACAGGTAAATCTACGTCACATGTAATAACGCTATACAGGTAAATCTACGTCACATGTAAGTACATTATACAAGTAAATCTACGTTACATGTAATAACGATATACAGGTAAATCTACGTTACATGTAATAACGCTATACAGGTAAATCTACGTTACATGTAATAACGGTATACAGGTAAATCTACGTCACATGTAATAACGGTATACAGGTAAATCTACGTTACATGTAATAACGCTATACAGGTAAATCTACGTTACATGTAATAACGCTATACAGGTAAATCTACGTCACATGTAATAACGCTATACAGTTTAATCTACGTTACATGTAATAACGCTATACAGGTAAATCTACGCTACATGTAGTAACGCTATACAGGTAAAGCTACGTCACATGTAATAACACTATACAGGTAAATCTTCATCACAGGATCTCCATACAGGTAAATATACGTTATCTTAAATGCGACATACAGATATATTCTACGTCACATATAAACACATTTCAAGGTAGATATTCGCTATATATGCGGTATACAGATGAATCTGCCCATTAGTCTGCATAGAATATACTACATTTTTATCACTTCTCTATACTAGAGATTCCGGAAAATGGGCGCAATATTACAAAAAGTGGAAGAAACGAGAACGAAAAAATAATTCTTTCAAAAAAAGAAGCTAAAAGCATAATTCGGGACAGTTTTTTTTCAATCTTAACCACAGTCACTTATTCGTAAATGTGATAAATGTAGTGATATAGTACACCTCCCGGAACACCTATTTCTACTTTGATTTTTATGTTTGGTAAATCTTTGAATAAACCGTGTTGCACGTGTATGCGCAGTTCTGTCTAGTGCGAATATGTCTCCTTTAATTTTTGTAACAATAGTACGCAATTGCACACAATGTAAGATTGTACTGCCTTCTAGTCTAAAGGATTTCATAAAACACATATAACCTTCACTTTCTGAATTTTTGCGATTCTTTGAAATTCCAAAATTAAATTAGATAAAAACAAATTACAGAATACATTTAGAAATACGAAAACAAAATGTGGTAATATCAAGTATAAAGCGGTGATACCATCTCTGCACGGATTCCACTGTAGACTAAGAAGTATTTAAGGAGTAAGTTGAAATGACTCAGAACGCATATCAACACTACACAATAATCTCTTATATGAGTTTATGTACGTGTGGTTTCTTTGGTTAACAATGCACGTGTAAACCCTTCATCACGAACACATACGCTCACGGGCATAGTTTACCTATTAACAATAATAAGATTTGAATTCCAGAGCAACGTTCCAAATAAACAATGTAAGGTGCTAATACAGAACTTTCTTGTGTCAAATTAAAAGTGTTTCTTTCAAGTTATTCCACGTTATTTCATCAACATTACTTAGTCAGGACAACACATATAAATGTTAACTACATTTCAAAGTTTCGCGTAACGTCTTATTTTGGTGTTGCATGCTGTTCCAAGGAGAAACTATTTTAGAGTTTTGGTTTGCCCTTCTCAGACAAATCTCAGATTACTCTTGAGTTAGTGATTGTGCGCTCTCAACTACTGTTGTCTATAAAAGGCAACCCGTCCCGAGGTCGGGGGGTAAAACGAAAGCGAGAATTTGTGTTGCGTCTGTCTATCGGAACTGTAGCATCACAAACCCCGCTAAATCTTTCCACTGCCTTCCTCAGCAACCAAAACTTTACTCAAGGATAGACCAAAGGGTTTCGGGATATTGTAAGTAAACCATTTCATTTTATAATTTCTAACATATTGCTGACACAATATCATATATATTTTAAATCTTGTTATATATAATTTGCCTTTCATGTTGATATTTTTCTTGATTGTTTATGGAAAACTCGAACACGGAAGTGGTATGTTATGAAGAGACAGAACACGGAAGTTACTTACAAAACTGTGTGTTTGAAAGACAATAGTCATTTTTTAATTTTTCATTCATTCTAATATATTTGGTTTCTTCTTTTGAGAATAAAATCGAAATCCTGGCGGTTAATTATTGCTATAATATTTCAAGTACTTGCACGTTTATACAGAAACATAACATAGATGCTGACGCCGCATACAGAAAACCACTGAGACAACATATGATACAGCATAATGTTAGCTTTGTGATATTCATGTGTTTTCTTTCAAGTTCAAATGATTAAAAGGAAAAAGAACTAGTATTTTATTGTATTCTTTAATGTAATGTTGCGCTAGAACAAAGCCCGACGATCGCTCAGGTTGTGCTTGTGTTGGTTAATTATGGACAGAAAAGAAATGTCGTCTCCAGATCTACAACAAAAAGACAAGCACTAAGGACGTGTCATCAAGGCCCACCTGCTTGTAAATATGTTTCTCCAAACGTGTACCTTCATCAAAGGATACGACAGAACCGAAAATACTTCGAACATGAAATTATTGAAGGAAATGCCAAATTGAAGGTATATAGACACTACAAGGCTATTGTAACAACATGCTTGAAATGATGCCAAATAATTAGCGGTTTTGAGACAATGAAGATAATGTACATGGAATTCCTATAGTTGCACGACGAAAACATGGTAAGCCATGGTACCAGTGGTGAATCATATGAGTTCTTTACGGTAAGCATTAGAATGTTTTTGGCATCAGCACCGATTCCACATCGGCAGAAAGTGTATCTCTCAGTGAATTTTAATGGCAGTTGAAAATAGAAACATGAAGTGAGTCATAATTCCGACATTGGAACTAAAATACCGTTTTGTGTGGCATCAGAAACGTTGATATATTTGGCCAGTGTATTTCATCCATTCTGACCAAGATGGTATCACCCCTCGTATCATGTTACCTCGGGCATTACCTAGGTGCTTTACCGACATCTAATATAATTGGATTTGATGGTAGATGAACAGATAAACGTTAACACAAAATCTAGCAGATACAGCCGGACTTACATTAGCGTGCACGAACTAAATATGAACTTACAGCACTCTGATGGCATTGTCTATTTTGTACATTCCTAAGATTTTAAAGTTTTGTTAGGGTTTGTCAGTTCTTCAACAAAATTTCAAATGATATTGGAAAGACATATGTTTATTACATTAAGAATTATTCAGCTTTATAAGAAATGAGACCCGCTTTTATAGTGCTGTCTCACTGGGTTGTCACACCGCAGAAACAAGATAATTTACAACGACAACATCGATAAAATAAGTAGCATACTAGCTACATCTTCAATATACGTAAAAGGCATATATCGATCTTTGATCGATTGTTAATCAGTATTTAGACAAGGCAAAAGGAAACACGGAACTATAGCTGTGAGTCGATTGTCCGGACAATAACTCCCAACAGTGAAAAAAGATATTTGAAACGCAATTATAAGACATGTTTGTTCTCAGTTTATTTGATTGTTTGTCTGTTACTCTATGAAACGTTACTATTAATTGCTTGTATCTTGATTATTTGCTGTTAGCGCATTTCAATCAGGTCCACAATGCACAACGTGATAGGTTCATGTCTTCCAATAAAATAATGTCAATCTATAAAAGTATTCACCATCAAGCAATTATTTGACTATGTATATAGCGACATATATAGTTAGTGTCAATTAATCCGATGGAACATTAGTATCGCTGCAATTTACCTCAGCGATGTACGCGGTAGTTAATATGCGTCTGTTGTTAGGTATGTTTGTGATGCCAATGAGCATGGCTGCTCAAGGTAAATATAAGAATTATATTGAATTAAGCAAAGTTTGTGAAACATAATTATGTTTTCGCGTGGCGATCGTCATTACAGATAACATATGGTATCAATCACCAAAGAATACATTAATAAAACCACGGAATGCTATGTACAAGTAGATACACAATGAAGAAATTGAACTTATTAATGATATTCTTTGATCTCCCTGCCGAAAGGAACAACATCTGTCTGTCAATCAATCACACGCAACATAGACCGGGAAGTAAGACTGTCACTGGAAACATAGGCCGAACTATTATGTGACTTATGAACACTGACCGGTCTTTAAACGACTATCACCGGCCGGAACATAGAATAAGTATTATAGGACTATCGTCGGGAACATAGGCCGGGTATTATAAGACTTTCACTGGAAACATAGGCCTGGTATTATAAGACTTTCACTGGAAACATAGGCCGGCATTATAAGAGTATCGTCGGAAACATAGGCCGGGTATTATTAGACTTTCACTAGAAACATAGGCCGGGCATTATAAGACTTTCACTGGAAACATAGGCCGGGCATTATTAGATTATCGTCGGAAACATAGGCCGGGTATTATTAGACTGTCACTAGAAACATAGGCCTGGTATTATAAGACTTTCACTGGAAACATAGGCCGGGTATTATAAGACTTTCACTGGAAACATAGGCCGGGTATTATTAGACTATCGTCGGAAACATAGTCCGGGTATTATTAGATTATCGTCGGGAAAATAGGCCGGGTATTATAAGACTTTCACTGGAAACATAGACCTGGTATTATAAGACTATCGTTGGGAATATAGGCCGGGTACATAGGACTGTCACTGAATACTTTGACTATGGCTCTAAAAACTTTGTACAATTTCAAATCCTTTAAAATTAAATTTTCAAATATCTACAATTAAACAGTGCATTGTTCATTAATTTTACAACATTCAGTGCTTAGACTAGAAGACATTTACTTAAAGGAACTGGCGTTAAGTTTATTCAAACATATTTATAAACTTTTTTTGAAACTTTTATCATCGTATAACTAATATGTAATTTCACAAGGAATATATCACAAACTGTGAGGTATATATACTCTTTTCTTAGTAATTGTAAATATTTAATGTAGCAATAAAATGGTTTTTAAAAACGTCCAAGCAATTTTCTAAATACGATATATATATATATAGAGGATATTCAATGTTGTTTTCTTAAATATCAAATTTAATTCCCGAGTGAGCCAGAATTATGATATTTTCATGAGTAGGTAGCACTATAGACGTGTATACTATATAGCTTGTATAACAGATAGTATACAAGTCTATGGTAGCACGAGTGAAAATATCAAAGAATTCTGCCTCACGAGTGAAATAGTTCAATTCACAATTCACAGTTATGATATTCAAGAAAACAACATTAAATTTTCTGTTTATTACATTCCCCCCATATATTTTTACCATTTCAAATGTATTGCATCGTGAATCAATTGTACATAAAGCGTCGCGGTGATACATTTTACCCCCAGCATCAATTAGTCTGCACAGAGAGTAATTCTTATAGAGTTGATAAAAAAACACATAATTAAAAGCAGCACAAATATTTTTAATAATGTTTGAAACGGTTTTAATAGTTCAAAATTAATAAAGGCTACAGACAGTGATATAAAAATGTTACTTCGTTAAAAAAATTTGTGCGGATGGATATCGCCAGTGAAAATAACTAGTTTTCACTAGTAAAGATAACAGTTATTTTCACTGGTGAAGGATAACAGATTTATCTAAAGGATATTACTCTATATTTCACTGGTAAATATGTGATAAACCATATTATTATTGTTTTATTGGGGTTAACGTCACTTCAACTCATGTTAAGGTCATATCAAGACGGTGTCTGCTTGTAACAGTGCGCACTGATGGCAACTTTATAGTGCTGTCCCACTGAAATATCACATTCGCAGACACATTGACACGATACTTCACTTGGTCATATTATCCTGACACAGAGCCAATCAGTCCTTCTCCTGCCCAGATTGTTGTGTTCTTAGCAGGAAGCGAGAAAATTATCGAAATTTAACGTCTTAGGTTTGACGCGACCGAGGATCGATCTATTTTTCAACAAGGCCATGTTTGATTATATTCATATCCAGTTTTTTTTAATATATTTCTCAATTAACGGCCACGTTTACTTATTTTATATTCTTTTTTCCGTTTCAGATCTTCCAAACGATAAAACATTTGGGGTATGCTAAAAAATTCGTGGTTTTCCAAGTTTATTTCAAGATATTATTATTTTCCTCATTCGAAGGATAAGTACAAGACCGTCATGTTTTCATCTGATACGGTTTATGAAAAGTAGTTTTTTCCCCATTAAACCCGTGGTATATGATTGGGAAAAAGTTAAGTCAAGGGTTTAGAAAAAAAATCGATACAAATCGTCCGTTCAATTTCATTAACGTAGGTAGACCCATTAAAATCAAAATACGATATTCATTTGCAACTATTTGTACCAGGTTTTTGATGATTAGTTTTATAGACTCAAGCTCACTAACAACAGCCGAAAAGAGCAAAAACAGCATGTCAAAATTATTGAAAAACGAGAAATGAAAATGATAAAAAAAAGAAAAAATACTGACCCCCTAGTAAGAAACTGGAGCTATGGATAAATGGCAACAAAAGCTGACCCCAGTAAGAAACTGGACGTATCGTTAATATGGTTAAATGGCCAAGGAAAAATGATTTACGTAGGACACTATTCGTCTCATCCTCAGCTATGAATACTGAAGACGAACGCGAAGGGTGTATTCTTATTTTGCCGACTAGATAAGAAGTGTCTGAGAAGCACTGCGTCAGTAAAAACAAGGAACCATTCTCTATGAGTCATCATGTCTGCTGCTCTACCTGGCACCGTCGGTAAACACTATGTAAACATGTTTATTTATATTCTACTTCAGCGTCAGTGCACACAGTGAGTATTTCTTCGCTGAACGTCTATACACGAGACTCTACACGCTTAACAGAAGCGTTATCTAATTTAATTTTTCATTGCAATAAACATACAGCCTGTTTTCTTAAGAACTACTGCTTATTACATTTCATGTTTAACTAAAGAGCGGGAGTGTTTTTCCTTACAGGTGAAGTACAGGTAATCGTTAGTATATATAGGTAACATTACCTCACCGATACTCTTACACCTGTAATCCAAGATGTGCGACAGAGCAAAGAAATCCGGCATTGGATATGACATTGAGAAGAAAATGGAATCCGTAAGCAATTTTTTCGACAACATTAACAAGTTTTTTATTTTTGCATTTCGCTTAGCAACAACAGGTAACAAGATGTCCACACGTGCTAAAAAATCCGGCATTGGTGCCAAGATTGAAAAGAAAATGGAGGAAGTAAGCATTAAACAGTTACTTTGCTTTTGTGTTTAGATTAAGGAAGTCAAGCAGCTATCAAGATGTCTACACGTGCTAATAAATCAGGCATTGGCGCTCAAATAGAAAAGAAAATGGAAGATGTAAGCCGCATTAATACCCAATTCGCTTCTTGCCTTGTACGCTCACCACATTTATTCATATCTTAAGTTTTCTAAATTTCTACTTGTAACTTTCATAACACGGTATTAAGCATACGCTGGCTCAGTTTAGGACAACAAAAACAACTTCGATTTATCTTGTGTTTAACTTTCTTAAATATCAGTGTCTTGTCGAATCTTTCTCAAGTTCCAAAAACTATTTTTAATTGTCCTTTTCATGAATTGAAAAAGTTGTATAAATATATGAATAAATGAAACTGAACAAGCAAGGAATGAATCGAGCATTGCTTTTCAATCCTTCCTGTCCATCATCGAGGCTGGCTTCATTCATATTGTCAACAACGAGGAAATCATCACATGTTGAATACGCTTATGTTTTTATTTTATTCCAAACGATTTCCCTGTATTAACACTAATAACCTGACCCCATATCTCTTCTACAGCGCCCTGCAGTGTGTTGAAACCCTTTACTGATATAAATTACACAAAAAAGTTCCAAGATGTCAACGCGAGCCAAAAAATCGGGCATTAGTTATGATATTGAGAGGAAAATGGAGGCAGTAAGGATGAACAAGTACTTTTAGTTGTTTTTTGTGATTTGGACTAGATATATTGTGTAGTTTCTTGTGTTATATATACACACAGTTATACATATAGTTAATATGAGTTGTTTGGCGGTTCAGTATAGCCGGAGTCCGCGCAGCATCGGTTCATTTCATAGAACATGTATGTAGTGACGGCATGTGCGCTTTTTGTTTTTGCAAAGCATACCAGATAGAATGGAAATTGCAGTTAACAAAATGAAGAACATGCATGCAAAAATAAGTAAAAGTATAGAGAATCAATATAAACAACCGAGAAACACGCATTATAAGTTATTAAAGACGCACGGTTTTGTGTAGTAATGAGACTCGCTGTCTTCTTCTTGACAAAGTGTGACCAGGTACTTAGAAGCGATTTTAATTAATTTAAATATAAACACAAACATCACCTTCAGAAAAAAACCGATTTTCAAAAGTCTTTTGAAGTTAAATACACACTGACTTCGGTACTAATTATTGAGACGAAAGCAATTACTTCAATAAAACGAAATATTTATAATAGCGCTGTAATTAGATGATATGTCATAAAATGAATATTTTTGATATGTTCGATACCAGGTTTCAAGCCAGCGAAATTTTTAAGAATTCACGGAGACCCGCCTCCTGAAAGGCTGTAATAATGTGTGTGTGCGTGCGTGAGTGAGTGAGTGCAGCGTGCGTGAGTGCGGCGTTAGTGAATGAGTGCGGCGTACGTGCGTGCGTGCGTGCGTGCGTGCGTGAGTGCTATACTGACTCCAAAGGTCCTGATCCATTATAGTTGAATTTATAACTTTAAACTGCATCTATAACTACGTATAGAGAAGGAACTCCTTCTATGTATGGGTGTGTCTAAACGTTTACTTTTATGTATGGGTGTGTCTAAACGTTTACTTTTATGTATGGGTGTGTCTAAACGTTTACTTTTATGTATGGGTATGTCTAAACGTTTAAGAAATATTGATCTTTGAAAAAGCTCAAACGTATTAGACCATGTTAAGTAGATCTGCGTACGATTTTGGTCTATGTGCTGTGTTAACTGCCAAATTTAACCATCTATTGACATTCTTAGCAAGTAGCATATGTGTTTATGTGTTTGAAAGAGGAAATATAACTATGATTTATTAGGAGTACAAGCTGATTTAAGAATCTGTATTATTTACAACACTGCGGTGGGTTTACGATACCTTAATATTTTTTTATTAAAACAATGATAATATATAATATATTTTGTTTTCACTGCACGTTTTAATATTGTAACATGTGTGCATTATTTTTAGTTTGGGTATACTCAACATTATTGTTTGTCGTCACCATTTTGACTAAAATAACACACATGCACGCATACAAACTCACTCACACACAGATATATATTTGACCTAAACCTGTGTTTACACTCTGATTCTGACATACACTCTTGTTTACACTCTGATTCTGACACACACTCTTGTTTACACTTTGATTCTGACACACACTCTTGTTTATACTCAGATTCTGACACACACTCTTGTTTACACTCTGATTCTAACATACACTCTTGTTTACACTCTGATTCTGACACACACTCTTTTTACACTCTGATTCTGACATACACTCTAGATTACACTCTGATTCTGACATACACTCTTGTTTATACTCAGATTCTGACACACACTCTTGTTAACACTCTGATTCTTACATACACTCTTGTTTACACTCTGATTCTGACACACACTCTTGTTTACACTCTGATTCTGACACACACTCTTGTTTATACTCAGATTCTGACGCAAACTCCTGTTTACACTCTGATTCTGACATACACTCTTGTTTACACTCTGATTCTGACACACACTCTTGTTTACACTCTGATTCTGACACACACTCCTGTTTACACTCTGATTCTGACACACACTTTTGTTTATACTTGGATTCTGACACACACTCTTGTTTATACTCAGATTCTGACACACACTCTTGTTTACACTCTGATTCTGCATACACTCTTGTTTACACTCTGATTCTTACACACACTCTTGTTTACACTCTGATTCTGACACACACTCTTGTTTACACTCAAATTTTGACATACACTCTTGTTTACACTCTGATTTTGAAATTCTTTATTGTATGACCGATTTTTGGTGATGACAAACTTGCATCATCATCAGATTATTTGCTGTGCTGTACATTTAAACATTCATTTTATTATTTTTCAGACACTATATTATTAAAATGAAAAAAAAACCAGTACATTTGTTGAATGAAACCTTTATGTGCCGAAATCAATTTTTATATCGTCATAAAATTACAATGAACCATCACGTTGTTGTATGCTTCGAGGAATATTTATGATTTCTGCAGGAAAAAAATACTGAAATATATACGGCACTGATATATAATTCGTTCTTCAAATTCCATTCATGAGTAGAAAACGTTTCATTTCAACTTTCAGCTTCCTTTATATATCACAACATATATCTAGATGAAATACTGGTTGTGTATTGTGTCAATATTGATATACGCATAGTCGCCATTGCCTTTACAGAGGGAATAGTAATTGCTTTATGAAACTTATTATCGACCCTCTGTTATTGTTTATATATCTAAACGTTGAAGCTTATGAAAAATGAATTTTTCAAAACTAGTTAAATGTATTTTGTTTTTAAGCTCGAAAATCAAAATAATTATAACAGAATAACAGAATAAATCAATTGCATAAGTATATTGACATTAGACCTATGTATTATACTTTTGATGGTGTCATGCTTTGGTACATCATATATTGCTCTACAGAATTATGACGTCATATAAATGCTTTGATACATCATATATTGCTCTACAGAATTATGACGTCATATAAATGCTTTGATACATCATATATTGCTCTACAGAATTAT
>JAUMGZ010161692.1:0-16190 GCA_032359645.1 Pododesmus macrochisma
TAAGTTGTGTTAAGTATCAATGAGTGTTCTGTTTAATTTCTAGTGATAATACCAGATTATCCAGCATCTACATATATCTGTGTCCTCAGATCTCTCTTGATGTGTACATTTGTATAACTTTTGTTTTCCTTTGATAACATGTATGTGTAATAGGTGTTCAGATAAACAAGCTGTTTATATCAGATATTTATTTGATCTATATCTATAGTAATGTAACTGCTGGAGCACAGTGTTATGACAGTGTAGAAGATAGGGTCCATTCAATAAATAGAAACCAACACTGACCTTTCATGAACCTCTGGTATAAAATACTTAATTACCTTTCAACATGTTTATTGCAAAATGGTAACTTTTGAAATGTGTTCAGTAATCCTAGTCATGATCAGAGATTGGTAACAGAAACTTGATAAACCCATCGACATTGAAGTGATAGGATATCATGTATAAGAATTAAGCTATGACTATGAGACCAGACCAGACCAAAGAGACCAGAACAGACCAAAAAGACCAGACCAGACCAGACCAGACCAGACTAGACCAGACCAGACCAGACCAGACCATTGTAATGTTGATTCAACAGTTGTAATTTTGATTTGACAATTTTAATATAGTTCTGACAGTTGTAAAAAAAGATTTGATAGTTGTTATGTAGATAAGATAGTTGTAATGTAGATAATACAGTTGTAATGTAGATAAGACAGTTGTAGTATAGGCAATATAAGGTTTGCTCCTAAGCTGAATTGACAACCTTTAGCATGTTTTCAGGAATGTTTTAACAAAATTGATTCAACCTGGAAGTCTTATATAAAGAACTTCATATAGCTGAGTGTACATTTAACAAGCTTATTAAAAAACATGTTTATTGGTTATATATATCTTTACTGAATACTCTGAGACTAATTACAGCCTTTTTGTCCACAGGAGTTAGTCAGGTTACAGGACATGCATCCCCTCTTCAAATGTTCCAAAAAGAGACTACAGAAAGTATAGAAGGTCAGAAGCCTAACAATGGTAAAGCAAAATCCAAACCAAAGAGAAATACGATTGGTCTACAATTGGAGACATTAAAGAAACAGCAACAACAACAGCAACAACAACAGTCATTAATGGCCAGCCAGGAGTTGAACAACTCTGGTATAATGACTGGCTCTATGATGAACAATAGCATTTTAATGGCCAATCAAAATGCAATGCACAATATAAACATGCCATTTGCAAACCACCATAGTTTACCTGGAACAAATCAAACCACAATTAGAGCAAACCAGATGCAAGGCAACCCTATGAACATGATGAACATGCCTCAAGTAGGCCAAGGTCATTCTCAGAATCAAGTTGAAGGTCATAATCAAGATATATCGGCAGCAGAAATGGCAGGAGCTGGACTTTTACAGTTAGCTATGCAGGATGCTGGAATAACGCCAAGTTCAAGCAGCCAAGGCTCTAATAATGCTGACGATAACTCAATTTCTTCTGTGAATGCAACTGCTAGCTCTGTAATGCAAAACAATGACTTTATTTCTGACCATAGTACTGGACTTGATACACTTGCATCAATTGCATCGATAACTCAACAGCCTCAAGGTATGGTCAGTGGGACATCTGTGGCGGCCAGTCAAGCTGGACCAACGCCTTTGTTGTCTCAATGTGGATCAGCTCCCACTGCTACTACACAGGCGATCAATTCTAACATGCCTATAATGGCTACAGGACAAAATGGCATGGGTCAGTTAATCACGCCAGGAAATGGTGTAGTTAATATGCCTTTTATGAATAACGGACAAGCATTTACTCAGAACATGATGCAAGGTGGTCCACAGGGAGGATTTGGACCTGCTATGGCTCCACAAGGGCAAGTCATGTTTATAAATGAACTTGGTGTACCCTGCATAGCAAATGTCCCACTTGGGATTGATCCGAACACTTTAAGCCTTCAGAACAAAACAGGCAATATTTCAATGCCACAAAACTTCCCAAACATGATGGTCCAGAAAGATGGACAGAATCAAATGACAATGAGCTCAGATCCTACATTACTGGCAAATATGAACATGCAAAACCAGCAAGCTTTTCAACAAGCACAAAACACAATCACAATGGGACCTGGTGGTGCTATAATAAATAATCAGATGTCTCTCAATCAACAGATGATACAGTCCCTTGCAAACCAAGTGCCAGGAGGAACACCAGGCCAACCAGGACTCATCATGCCTGTGAGTCAAAGTGGCAACTTGCTGACTGTCAGCTCAACTGGTCAGCCTCAACCACAACCACCTAACCAGCTTCCTCAAGCCCTACTTCTTCCTAATGGTCAGATTATACCTGTTGTTGCTAATCCTCAGATGCAGGCTGGACAGGTCAACCCTCCGACAGGAATGATTCAAACAAATGGTCAGTGGCAAAACCAACAACCTCAACAAACAACTGGTCAGGGCAATGTTCAACAGCAGCAACATCAGCAACAACAACAACAACAACAACCAAGGATGACTGTTCCTTTGCAAGGTGGAGTTATGGCCCCAGGAGCAGAGGCGTCAGTAGATTCCTCAAGTAGTGCACCCCAACTTCAGGTATTTTACAAAATGTTGACTTTGATAAAATGTCAAAAGTCTTCTTCTAATAAAGCTAAGAGCCAAGAACTTTTAATGCAAGCATATTTATTGACATGGGGAACCAAATTTGTTCAAGGCATAATCCTGAGGTCAAAGTTCAACGCTTAAGCAACTCCAAAGCCATGTACAGGTCGTACTCAATAAAGCTTACAACCTGAAGTTTTTCCAATGGAGTTGAAAAACAAACCATACCTCATTGTGATCACACAGCATTTATGTATTAGTCTGGTGATACTTTGTTACTCATATGTCCATGAAAGACGCTATTTAAACATGGGGATTGTCCTACAGGGGCACCATTAGGGGAAAATTTGATAATTTCAAAACAACTCAATTTGGAAGAAAGCATTTTTAAGGGAAGGGAATTCAGGTTCAAATGATGGGGCTAGACCACTAGGGGTCCAAAAGGGGAAAAATTTGACAATATTTCAAAAATCTATTGACAAATTAATCGTATGGAATAAATTGCTATTGGACCTCTTGTTTACTTTATTAACTTATTCAAAAGAACCCCCCCAAAATACATTGGATTGATTCAGGTTAAATATAAGCATGCATTATGTTTATTATAATTATTAGTATACATCTGGTTTTAACTTTTTACCAAAACGAGTATGTATTATCAATGTAAGGACAGTGCCAAAATGACTTTTCTTAAATATGGCTTAAATATTTAGTTTGTGTATCTTTGCATAACAGGTTTAGGATTGGCACATGAAAAGTAAAAGTACTTTTCTTTAACACTTTGTTTGTCTATTACAGGTGGGGTCAGGTGTTTTTCCTCAGAGCATGGCTCAAGACTCGACCTCTCTTGGACTACTCATGACCACTGCTGCATCGGCACCTGGTTCAACGGTCATCTCAAGCTCCGTTATGACCACAGTTAACTCACAGATTATAGAGTCTAATCCTGGTCAAAGTGGTGGACAAGCTGTTACAGATACAATTCACTCCCAGCCAATAGATAACACATTGGGCAAGATTGGACAAGAAGTGAAATCCAGTTCTGCAGAAGTCCAGAATAAACCAACAGGATGTTCTGTCCAGGGTCAGACTCATACAGCAGGTATTAGGTTTCCAGGGCCTGAAATGAATGAAATAGGTGACCAATCCATTGGCCAGAATAATAGTCAAGTTATGATGCCTGGTTTGGTAGATGTCAATAATATGAATATGCAGACAGGTGTTTTTCCACCTGGTGGTATGCCTATGCCCATGCCTAACCTGCCCAATCCGGGGCAGCAAAATCAAGGCCAGGGTGTTGGTAATGGACCCATTCTTCTAACAATGAAGGTGAATGGACAACCAACAAGTGTTCTTGTTGATCCAAACACAATGCAAGTTCTGGGAACAGTACAGACCCAACAACAACAACAACAACAGCAGCAGCAGCAGCATCAGCAACAGCATCAGCAACAACAGCAACAACAACAAGCTGCTGGTGTTAGCACACAACCACAGCCACAGAATCAACAGTTACAACCTGTGTCAACAGCTCCTCAACAAGCACAGCCCATATCAAACAGCACGTCACCTGTAGCATCAAAAAAGCCATCATCAAAGAAAAATGCACAGAGGGCAATTTGTCCAAAGCCTCAAAAGAAAGGAAGTGGAAGTAAAAATGTTGCTTCAAATCAAGGTCAAGGTCAAATTGCTGCTGCAGGATTGTGGGGCACAGAGGAAGAGGAAAATATGGAAAGTATTGTTCAGCCAGTTCAACCAAGCATTAAAAAGTCTTCAAAATCTAAAGCCAAAAGTAAAGGTAAATCCAGTACAGCCATTGAACCAAACGCATCGGCACATGATGGTGGGGATACAACAGACATATTGGCCAAAGCAGCTGAGTCTATATTCTCATCAGATATTTCACCACCGTTGGGTTTTTACAATCCAGCAAATGAGGATAATCCGCTACAGATTGATACCACTGTTGGCACAGACGATCATGAAGGCGAAGGATCACCGAGTAAAACTCCACTGCGTAGTGATGCTGTAGGTAACCTTAAGTCAACAGGAGTGCTTAAACTAGATGACAAATACAAGAATCAAGGGACAGTACTGGATCAAGATGGTCAGAAAACATTATGTTCACTTGAAACTATGCCTAATGTAGGTGACGGTAGAAATATTAATAGTGGTACTAAGATTGACTCCATAGGTGATTGTGCTAGTACTAACTCTCCAGTGAAAAACCACCCACATCATGATAGCAACAGTTTTTTGGCTACAGATGGAGCAAATTTCTTAAACAATTTAACATGTCAACTGAATGATGAAGCTGCAGCTCTTCTTAACGCACCACAGATACCTGCAGTGCAGCCACAAGCTCAAGTTGAGGTAAAGAAATCCAGCAAGCGCTCTCGAAAACCGTCTGCCCAAGACAAGGAGAAACTCGATGATGAAATTGCAAACACTGTGAAAGAGATAATTGATACTGTCAAGAGTACCACTCCTGTACCCACACCTAAGAAAAAAACTAACAAAAAGTCTAAGAAGCAAAGTGAAAGTAAATGTGAAAAAGTACTGCCCGCAGCAGAGGAAGAGCCGGTTGTTGATTTGCCAGAAACAATAATATTTTCTGAAAAAGATTTATGTGATGTATTGGATCAAGTTGAAAATCTTGGAAGTTCCTTGTCTGACAATGCTCAGACGCCAACCCCCCCTAGGAAAAGCAAATCCAAAAAGAGCCTACCAGAGGAAAAAATTGATGGAGAACCTGCAAATAAGAAGCGTAAAAAGAATTCCTCACGTGATAAGCCCAGTACTGATTCAGGTAAATCTGGCAAAAGTGGGGCTAATGTGACAGTTAAATCTTCTATGTCAATTTATGATTTTGATGAAGATGGTCCTGACGATTTCTCATCTCCAATGATGTCATTACAGTCTTCTAGAAACAGTTCAACTGTGCAGCCACCTTCTCTTGTTTCTGATAGACTTCCTAGTACAGGTTCTGTGCCAAAGAATAGTGCAATGGAGTGTGATAGTAATAGAATGACTCCTTCCATGTCTTCTGATTTAATGAACATGGATAGACCATTATTTGACATTCATCCTCCAGTTCAAACTCCTCCAACTAAGAAAGAAAAGTCAAGTAAGCGTTCGAAAAAATCAAAGAAACAACAAAAGGAGTCAACAAACACTAGTTTGACTAATGAGTTTTTAGATTTAGGGAGTGGTAATTTACAAACTAATACCGACCCACCTGTGCATACAAGCGTGTTAAACCAACAGAAGGAGTATTCTGCGAGTTCTAAAGACAATTTAAATGTGGACAAAAATGAGTCGGAAAAAAGTCCTTTGCATTCAACAGCAAATAGATATTCTCAAAAAAGTGCAAAAGAGTTGGATATATCTGATCCAACCGACAATGTATTACCTGGTGAAACAAAAACTAATGAGAGGTTACTGAATTTCTCTAACTTTTCAGAAAAAAGTGAAAGCTCAATAAACCAGAAAAATTCACTTCAGAAAGAACCATTATTTAAAGACTATCAGTTAGGTAATGAAATGTGTTTGTCACCTAAAAGTGTTTCTTCATCATTTGCTTCTGGATCTCCAGGAAATTATGTGTCTTCAAAATTACCCAAAGTAACACCGACTCTTGAGTTATCAGACAGCTTATCGCGGCCAAATGAGTTAAGAACAAATGTGAAGGATATCAACTTAATCGAAAATCAGACAAATATTTCACAAATTGATGATTGTCATAATAGTGTTGTGACGTTACATGATAATTCGTCGAAAAATTCATCTCCATATAAAAACTTAAGAGTGCTAGACATGTGCAATAATGTTTCCAATACCAGTGCTTTACAAACGAACTCCTCAGTGCTTGATACACGAACAAGTGTGATTGACACAATAAGTGGGAATATTAATGCATCAAATAACAATGTGTCTAGGGGTAACCCTACAAATGCACGCTCTAGTTTACTGGATAGTAATGTTACTGATCATGACAGTGTATCTAATCCAAGAGCTAGTGTGTTAAATATGGGAAGTTTGACGGAAAACCAATCTCAACAACGATCATTTAATGTCAGTGCTACAGAAACTGGCCCTGTGCGTAACACTGTTTCACAGGACTGTAGATCTGTTGGAAGTCATTCTTTAATGGATTCATCTGAACATTCCATGATAAATAGTAGTTCTTCCGCAATACCGTTAAGTGAACCTGTCCTCATATCAACAAATTCGTTGACCTCATCAGAAACATCCGATATAGATACTGCCATGAACAGTATTTTGGGACTGTCTACAGCTTCCCTGTCGCCAAACATTATTGCTTCTCCTGGACAGCAAACAGTTCAAAACAGTAGTATACCTAGACATTTGCAACACTCTCCACAGTTGCAAACGCCAAAGTCTGCCTCACCAATTGCTTTGGCTTCTCCAGGGTCAAGGTCAGTCCTCATGACTGGTGTAAGTGATTTGTCTGCAACTGTCACCTCTGGTTCATCAATCACAAATTTCTCATCACCGGGCGAGATTACATACTCAGCTGAATCTCTGTTCAATTCTGAAAAATCAGCCATAAACTCACAGCGTTCAATTACTTCTGATAAGTCAATCACAAGTTCTTATGATAAGAATCCTCCTGGCTCAAAGCGAAGCCAGGGTATTTATTCTGCAGAAAATTTTGTTCAAACAAGCAAAGTTGATGGCTTAAGACCTGAAAAGTCATCAAATCAAGTGAATGTTATAAGTCCCCCATTGTCACTTGGTAGAGAATTGGGTCGACTCCCAACCAATGACAACAGTTCGGATGGATTTAATTTTGTGAACATGGGTCTAAATCTTTCTACACCTTCAACAACATCAAATACCATTCTGGATAGTCTCAGCATGTCACCAACGATATCAACACTCTCACAAGCAGCAGTGACCACTTCATCTTTTACATTTACATTATCCTCTGTGACGTCTACGTCTACTACATCTAGTGCTAGTTTATCACAGCATCAACCTCACCATTCCGTTCATCCATACCCATTCTATTCCCCGCCTTCATCAGGCAGTACACAGCATCAGCATCCTCATCATATCCCGAGACCTTCATCATCCGCCTCATCGGGATCTATGCAGCTTGTGCCTAGTCCACAGCAGCAACAACAACACCAGCAGCAACATCAACAACAACAACAGCAACCTGAAGCACCATCAATGAACATGCCAAGCTTTGATTTGGATAATGTGCCGGGTCACATGACACATCAGTCCTCCCAGAAACGTTCAAATGAACGTGTGCAGCCACGGCTACTTCAAAATAATCAAGAGCAGATGTTTTTCAACATGTCTGATAATGCACGTACAAGTTGTTCTGTTCAAGGTCTCCCGAGGGAACCTCAAGAGCAACCACCATTGATTCCAGACATAACTGCCAGCTCGCATTCTGGAATGGCTAAATCACAATCAGACCAGATGCGTAATACTCATAAGCGTGTTCAAGATCTGAACCCAGCGTCTGGTAGAAGTGACCAACCAGGTAAATCTGTCAATCCAGATCCACGATCAGCTGCTATGATGGGTTTGGAGAGACCCCTGCAGTTTATGAACAGTGTTCAACCATTTTTCTCGCCACCAAATTTTGGAAATCCTAGCTCACAGTCACTGGCAACACATCCATTACACCATCCTCCCCTCAACTCAACTGTTCACGGGGAGGAAAGACAGGGTATGAACAATTCTAGGTCTTATGAACAATTATTTTCTCAATCCCAGGGTTTCCCTGGACCTGGAGGCCAACCACCAAGTTTCAATGGAAATCGATACGAAACTAACCCAATGTCATTTCCGGGACATCACCGTGAAACTTCTTCAAGTGGTGTGCCAAACCAGTCTTTAAGTCATACCCCACCTGTGCAAACTAATGGTAGAAAATCTACAAATGCACAAAGCTCAAATTCAAAGTCAAATAAGCCTGCACCCCAACAACCACCACAACCAACACAGCAGCAAGTGTCGCACCAACCACCTCCATCGCGAGGCATGAGTGGACCATCTCCATCATCTCACAGTACAGGTCCTACTCCACCACATCCGTCTTTATCACATAGGTCAACAACACCGCAGACATCCGTATCACAGCATCAGCAGCCACCGCCTCGACAGCAGAAATCCTCATCTTCAAGGAGTAAGCAATCACAGAAAAAGAAACAGCAGCAGCAACAACAACAGCCCCTCTATCAGGAGATGGAGAGCCATTTTCCACACTCCGCAATGTTTGACCCGAACCGAAGCCTGACACCATTTTTTGGGTTGCCACCACAGAATTTGTCCCCTCCTGCACGTAACATGCAGAATGAGGGGCCAGGAGGTTTATTCTCTGCAAATTTCTTTGGACCAGGACCAAGGCACAATAGTAGTTCCTCTGTGCCAAAGAATACTGATATAAGTGCTTCTTTTAATCCTCTGTTCGGAACAGGGAGACCACAAAATGGACTTGGACTAAACTTTCAGCCCGGTTTTGCAATGAACAGTGTTCATGGTGCAATGTCCAATACACCGTCCATTACACCACATTCATCAAGTGTGACTGTTACTCCTCACATGTCAAACTTTAGTCTCCCAAATATTTTCTCTGATGTGAACAATGCATCTCAAAATGACTCGCTCAACATTTCACCCATAAAGTTCCCTCATTCAAACCCTATTTTGCAATCTCAAGGCATGGACCATAATTCTCTTCAACATCATTCTCATCATCAAGGGGGCCCGATTTATCACCCTCACAACCGATCACATCCACCTGTGATACACAACGCTATGAGTATAAATAATATTCTTGGACACAACCACCACGGATTTGATGGACGAGGAATGCCTCAAGGAATGAACACAACAGTGGCGCCGGCCTTTCCTGGTGCAGGACACCCGCCATCGTTTGGTATGCCTCCTCTAAATTTTTCAATGCATGAATAGAAATGTTTTTGTTCTGTTTTTAAATGCAACAGTACTTAAAATATCATCCATGTGATAATTTTATTTAATGTTTAACAAAAATGTGACATGAATATATCTGTTTTAATAAACATAATAAATGTGGTCATATTTATAGCACTCACTGTACACATGTCAAGGTGACGTATTTTATTTTTTGAGTACTTGATCCTTAGGCTATCCCTCATCTATTTCAAATAAATGTAAGTCTTTTTTGTACTTTTTCCTTACAAGTATTACTCTGAATTGTAAAACAAACTTAAAAATGGATCATAATGATTTTTTTTATGTTTATCCTTCAAAACTTTTTAACATCTCAAATAATTTTGTTCTTATAAGTCTCCCTCTCTCATCTAAATTAACAAAAAGTGGGCCAATAACTACATTTCAGGTGTCAGAGAAAGATTTTACAGATTGATTAAAACAAACTTAACACATTATGAAAAAATATAAGAATCAAAAACCCAAAACCTAATTAATTATAATAATAACAAAATGGGGGGGGGGGATGTGGTGGCCTAGTGGTTAAAGTCGTCGACTTGTAATCATTAGAGCCGTTCACCTTCTAGGTTCGATTCCCATCAAGGGCGCCTTAGTGTGAGAAAGTTGCCAGTGACTTGCCTTAGGTCGGTAGTTTACTACGGGTGCTCCGATTTCCTCCACCAGTTAAACTTGCACGTCCGTAAATGACCTTAGCTGTTGATCGGACAATAAGCCCTCAACACAAACAAAAAAATAATAACAAAATGGTTTGAAACATATGCATGTTCTGAAGATAACATCTTATTAAATATTTTAATATGCCATTAAGGCAGCATTTAAAACGTTCACAAATGGATATCATGATCATATTTTAATTGTTGAACTTTTCCTGTTCTTATAATTTTCTGCAATGTTTGTTTATAAGGTGGTACTGAAAACTAAATCCTGTACTGGACCTCGGCATATATATTTTTTACTGAACAAGATATTGTTGCATCAGTGTTAAAGCTCTTCACATTTGAATTTTAAGGCTACATTTGGTTGTATGTAAAATTGAAAGGGTTGTGTTTATTTCATGTATTGAGAAGTTATGTTCATTTTTAATGGTAAAGGAATTGAAAGTTATTAACATAATCTTATTTACTTGTGAACAGAATTGCCAAAACTATGATAGTAATTAGTTTATACAAAATATTTAGGGCAAAGAGATTCTTGTGAATTTCATTTTAAAATTGTAATTCTAGGGCTATAAAAAGGGTCACATTCAGGGTCTGAGTCGAATATAACTTTATAGTAATATTATATTTACTTGGAACATATTCTGATAACATGCATATGTGATTTGGTCAGGAATAATATTCTTGTATACAGAAAGTACTTTTGGGTTTGCTAAGGTATAAAACATTGTTTGTAGAATCAAAGATTAGTGTAATATTTTCTATATTTAGGGAGGCATTTCCAACCATTTTAAGGGGTACATACTTTATGGAATCAGAAGTAAAGTTGGAACATTATTATCTATGTTCTAATTAGAGTGGTAAGCACATAAAACACAAAAATTGGTAGTTGTGGACAAATTACATTGGGAAGGAGTAATTACCTGAATATTAGCCCCTGTATCATCTTTTAAGCACTCATGCATAGGTTGTTACTGTGGAATATGATATTGATGACTTTAAATATACAAAAGCTTCCAACAAATTCTTTAGATAATTTATTTAGAAATAAGACTTACATAACAAAAATGATTTATTAAAGAAAGAATTTTGATCAGTAAATTGATCAATGAAATGTATATTACATAACGTCACATTTTAAGTTCCTTTTCCTGTGGTTTGAAGATGTAAAGCATCTCTTTGTGAACAAATTAACATTTATCTGTCATAATTGAATTATTTTGCTTCCACTATTACTATTACTCGACTTTGTATTACTTAACTTCAATGTACTGGATTTACATTATATAGATTTCACCCAAACCATGCTACAAACATGTATGTGTTGCTGGTCCTAAAATTAGTATTATTTTTAAGTACATAATTCTATTGTTTGACAGTGTCCAAATAAAACATTTATCATATGAGTACAAGTGCCATATCTTTTACATTATAAGAAAAACGTTTTGGAACATGTTCCTGATCTGAGAAAAAGAGGTAAGTTACAAAGTTAGCATTGCATTTATAGAAACTACTTTTATGTTTAATGTTTCATTTGTATATAATGCCGACAGTGTTTAATGAATTTTTATCTAAGTAACTTTATAAAATGACATAATTTGATAAATTAGATGTTTACAAATAAAACGTTGTAATGCCTTCAAAATACAACCTTATTTCTACATAATCATCCTTTAAACGAAAGAATTTAGTAAAACTGTGGCAGAGACTATTATGATTACATTGTTGAAAGTTGAAAAATATATTATTTTTCAAACTTCCCTGCGTTTAAGGTCATGGTATCAAGAAATAATTACCTATATAGTGGCAGCATCATGGTCAAAGTTTTGTATTATATCATGTGAGAAACTGTGCTGGACTTTGGTTTTGTTTTTATGTTTGTTTATAGATTTGTAATTATAAATAGGCTTTCACAATACTTTACAACAAAACTTAAAAGAGATGCCGATTCTTGAAATGTTAATTTATTTATATTTGATGTGCTGTTGATGATTTACATGAATTATTGTCTATACAAGGTGCTGTTGTAGTGGTTCTATATATACTCAAAGTATTGTGTTAGACACAACTTATTATGTATTAGTTTAGTAGTATGACAAGGAATTGAGCATCGATTATGTATACTTTTTTGTGTTTTGAACATTTTAAAGCATTATTCTCTTGATTCTTTGATTGGCGTTTATGACCTGTAATTGATACATTCATGATTATACTCCATAGTTGTCGTAGAGTTATCTATAAAAGACATATCTTCATATTTTGTAAAAATGTCATTTCATTATAAGAGCATTTGACTGTTAGGTTGTTTAAGTGGTGACCTATTTAGGTTGTTTAAGTGATGACCTATTTAAGGTCTGTGAATCTCTATGGTAGCTACAGACACTTACCACAACTGAATTTGGTTGCTGAATGTTTTTCTTTTGTGAGATTTTTAGTTCATTTGATTTCTGTTGCTGTCATCTGTTGATTTTATTTATGACAAAACTATTCCCCTGGTGAATTTCACAAAACTATTCCCCTGGAGAATTTCACAAAGCTATTCCCCTAGAGAACTTCACAGAACTTTTCATGTAGGTATATTCTTGAGATTAGAGTTGTGTTTGAATGTAATAGTTCAGAATCCCTACCTCGCACAAACACTACATACAAATAATACATTGTAGATAACGTTCCTTTCTGTATAAAACGCTTGTGGATCTAAGTTTGTTCTCAATAAAAACTAAACACTTACTCTTAATTATTGTTCCCAACCTGTTCTCATACAATCCCTATTCCTTATTGTTCCTGACCTGTTCTCATACAATCCCTATTCCTTATTGTTCCCGACCTGTTCTCACACAATCCCTATTCCTTACTGTTCCCTTACAATCCCTATTCCTTTACTTTCATGTACCTATTGCCTCTCTGTCCAGTTCCTGGGTTTTTCTTTATGGTCAATTGTAAAAAATTGTATTATTCCTATATCTCTAGAGTTAAACATAATGTATACATGGAGTTTTCAAATTTGTGTTGTACTTATTTAATAAGTAAAACTTATGTCTAGTATTATTTGATATCCACCTAGGTTATCATTGTCACAATCCTGAAAGTTTGAACAAATAGTTTTCACATTTTATTTATTCTGCTACCTAATGTCTATTGCTCTTTTTTCTGTGAAATGTTGAACATCTCATATGTAAGCATTAAGTAGTTCTTATATCTCGTATAATCTGGGATAGGAAGAAGTGTCAAAGATAAAAGAAACAATTTACTGTGCCAAATTCAACACATGTAATTTAATTCCATTTATCGTCTTTAATCGTTGAAATAGTTTTGTATCATTTAACTATAACTTTAATTAAATAACTAAGATGCACTCGTCTTAGTTTATAAGATGCAATTAAGAATTAAATTGTGGAACAAATATAAAATACAGTTATAAATTCAATTGTGTTGCCAAATAAGACACAATTATGAATTAAATTGTGTAACACTGGGTTAGCTCCCTTTCAGTTGCTCTGCTCTGGTCTCTACAACTTTTAAACACAGTACACAAACGTATTTGTCACTAATGCTAAATGCAGCTTGCTTTATAAAAAAAATACGTTTTTAGTGCCAATGCTTGTGTTTAATTAATTGTCGTTTTCAAATCGGTTAAATATGAACAAGATGTCAAGACCTTAAATTTATGTTAAAACTATATTTAAATGCATAATGATTATAATAAGTTGCCAAAAACAAAGTGTTTTTGTAACCATTACCATGACATTTCATTTTGAGAACATTTTATAAACTGAATTTGTTTTAAGTTGTCTGATAGATGATAAAAATCTGTTTGACTTTTAACTTGCGAGTGTGATTGCTGATATGAAATTATTAAGTTGTTTGATATAAGTAAATGATAAGGGCTACATTGTTAATAATATTGTGTAAGCTATGTTATTCTTCCTAATTCTGTAACTGATTTTATTTTATACTCTTGGTGTCCTACATTTTGTGTATTATCATCACTCCTATCAATCTTTGACTTTGCATTAATTCTCTTTTCTTCAAAAACTTTGGTTGTCATTTGTGGAATTTCAATCAGCATCATAGTATCAATAATTTGAGGATTAAATAATTTTTTTAAACAGTTTCAGCAATAAATTTAATTTTTTGCTGCTTGATAATAAAAATGTTTTGTCCAAACCTCCAAAATAGAAAAAAAATTAAATCCACTATTACTAGTAATGTAGTATCAAAGTTTGTAGCATATCAGATACTATTGTGTAAATTTCTAAGATGTTCTCGTGGTATAATAGTAACCTATATTGTCATGACAAGCTTTGTGAAAATACAAGCACTTAACAAAAATAAAGAATTCATAGCAATTCTGATGTATGTGAATTGCAAGGAATAAAATTACATCAATTTGAATTGAACTAATTGACTAAGACTGAAAAAAATTATTAGTTGATATAATTTGAGCTTTTTCATTGAATTTATTAGGGAATGCGATTGTAATTTTGTCATGTTGTACGTAATTTAGAATTAAGCTTTTTGATTGAAAGTGCAAAGACAATGATGGTTGGAACTTTTAAGTCTACACCAAAGACAAAAGGTGACTTTTTATCCCCCCCCCCACACAAACACGAGCACACACACACACACGCGCGCGCACGCAATTAACCATTTAAAGGTTGTATTTTCTTGCGTTTGGATTTTTGTGTGTGTAAAATATTGATGGTAACATGTGATAAACAGATATACATCAAATTGTTAGCATTGTGCACAGAGGTGGGATTAACTCAACAAAACAGTTATAGAGTGTATTAGTGCTTTATACTCATAATGTTGTTGGAAATTTGTTGTACGACAAAGGAACACCATTTTCAGACTGATAGGACATATTGTATATACAATATTAAAAAAACAATGTATATACATTGTATGTATATACATTGTTAACGAATAATGTATGCTGCCTTTATTATGATGTCAATTAAGTGTAGTGTAGTAAATTAGGATTACAATACATTTGTACTTATTGAATTATCTTATTTTCATTCAACTGTTATTGCATAAATTGAAATAATGTATAGACCAAATTTGTTAATACATTGTACATACATTTATAACATATGCTTTTCATGAAACATCTTATTTGTTATTTCATACTTGCGATTTTCAGAGAAGACATGAAAAGTTTATCATTGTATAGTATGTACACCAGATGACTGCATTTTATTGTACAGTATATAAGCCTTGTGTCTAGAGTAACACGTCTACATTTTTATTTAATTGAGAAGAAGAATCATTTTGTATTTCATTGTTCTGTATATAATGTATCATTGTAATACAAACAAGCATATGTATTGTACATAGAATTTTATCATTGTAACAAAGATATTGTGATGATTGATGACATATTATGAATATTTTTTTGTAATGAAAATGCTGACATACAAGTAAAATACTATTTACATTATGATAACTTTTGTGTTATTTTTTAATTCACATGAGCCGAACGCTCAAGTGTCCTATTGTGATGTTCTGTGTCCTCTGTCGTGCGTCCGGAAACTGTTCAAATTTTCGACTTCTCAAGAACCGCTGGGCCAATTTCAACCAAATTTGGCAGGAATTTCCTACATGGAATGCTGCTTCAAGTTTGCAAATAAAATGGGATGGCCCCTATAGGGGCCCAATAAGGGGGAGTGGTAGAATTAGACATATTTTTAAAAAAATCTTCTCACGCACCGATGCTCTGATTACTATATGCATGTAAGTCAATGTTTAAAAAATATGAAGACAAAAACAAAATTGGTGTATAACTGAACAACTAGGGGGCCCTTCAAGTGACATGGGACACTATATCATAAAATCCTTGAAGACACAAAAATGGTGTACATTCTATGTTTTGATATTGACGAAACTTGCTGTAGATGTTTGACTTCTTGATAAGAACCATTGGTCAGATTTTCCCAAAACTTGATGTAGATGTTCCTTGCATGGCCCCCTTTCA
>JAUMGZ010161703.1:0-16188 GCA_032359645.1 Pododesmus macrochisma
TTTCTTATTGTTTGCCAATGTCCATGGACTTACGGCCTAGAATATCGTCTTGGTTTTTCTATTTACTATTTTTTTTACATTAGGTTTTATTAAAATCTGACTAATGGTTCTTGACAAGAAGTCAAAAATGACTCATCCAATCAGAAGCAAGGGCTGCCATTTTAGACAGAGTTTTACAACGTTTAACACGAACCTGAATGGGGGCCATGCAATGAACATCTGCATCAAGTTTCTAACAAGTGCATCACGTAACGAAGCATTATACGCCCGCAATAAATTCGTGAATGAATTTAAGTTTGAGAGGAAAATACAGGTCACATCTGTATCTTAAATGAATACAAATGTAAAAGAGAAGTCAAAGGTGCCATAACGCTCAGAACAATTGACTCAACAACCCTATTTTACGTTATGCATATCTTCATATGATTCACATCACCGACACCGATTCTGAAAATAGTTAGCCGAAAACTGTAGTACAAGTGTTGGTCACAAGGTTCACACTGGCTAGTAAAGATAATCTAAGTAGTTGGGCCATAACTTTCTAACAAATACTCATTTTACGATATGCGCATCCTCATATGTTTACCATCACACTCATCAATTTAAAAAGGCCCATTTGGGCTTAACGTCCAATTAGATCCTTTAGCTAAATGTTTGGTCTTTGAATACTTTTGATACATTAATTGAACAAATAGGTTCTAAAGTGACCTAAACAATAGTAAATCGAAAATCCAAGACGATAGTCTAGGCCGTTAGTCCATGGACATTGGCAAACAATAAGAAAACGTTGGATACACACAAAGAATAAACCAAATATACATTTAACTAAAAGTTGAAACACCACGAACTTCTATTAAAAACCTAGAAGCGAAACCAGGTGCTCGCGATATGGTAAGCGTTTCCTGCTACAAATGTGTCCCCCGCCGCGATGCCTCCGTGTCATTCCGGTGTATGGTAACCTTTTCCACTATTTAAAAAGGAGCAAGTGTTACCATAAGAAAAAGTCAGTTACGGTGACGAAAGAGCAAATAAGAAAAGTCATTAACAGGAGAGGAATAGAAGTAGCAATATTATCATTAAAGACACTATTTAAAAAACTTTACATATTTGCTATATATGTATAATGTTGAACTTTGACCCTTTAATGCGTAACCTGTTTTTGACACAATGATGAATAAAACATGATTCCTCATGCCGTAAAATTACTTCATACCAAAGCATTATGTTGTAAGGCCATCAAGTGTATAAGAAATATATTTTTGATATTTTGTAAAATATACCCTGTTTGGGCCCCCCAAGACACCTTCTTTGAACAAATCTGAACTCCCTTCTCCCAGAGATGTCTTGTAACAAGTTTGGATAAAATATGTCCAGTAGTTTTGAACAAGACTTGGACAAACTTGGTTCTCCGTGCCCTATTGGTATAATTTACGGCATTTTTCTAGTTAAAATTTACGTAAATTCCCATTTTGCAATTTGCGCATCCTCGTATGATTCCAATTACCAATTCTGAAAAGATTTGATCGAAAACTATAGTACTAGTTGCAGTCACAAGGTTCACACTAACTGGTGGAAATATCTACGTCATATACGCTATACGCATCCTCATATGATTTACATCACACACATGGAAAAATTTAGTCGAAAACTAGTTGCTGTCACAAGGCTTACTCCACATATGGAAGGACGGACAAAGTGATACCATAATACGGTCCGCGAAAATTCGCGGTCGTCAACAAATCTGACAAATGGTTCTTTACAAGAAATTGACAACGTCTCAACCAATTAGAAGCCTGGGCGGCCATATTGGATGGAGTTTGGCTACGTTCGACACAACGAAATCCGAAAGGGCACCATGCAAAGATGAATATGAATGAAGTTTCGTGAACATCTGATGAACAGTGTTTGACAGGAAGTCGAAAATGCCTCAGTCAATCAGTAACCGGAGCAGCCATATTTAGTTGGGTCTTGCAATGTAGGACAAATATTTGAAAGGGGACCATAGGAGGAACATCCATTGGCACTTTTGTTACAATTGACCCATTTTGTTGTTGTTGTTGTTGTTGTTGTTGTTGTTGTTGTTGTTGTTGTTGTTGTTGAAGCAATTGAAAATTTGAAAACTTAACATTGGACGACGACAGATTGGTGAAGAAAAAGAATACAAAGAATGCAAACAGAATCATGCTTCCGATTAATATGATATTTATAAGAGGAAGGAGTCAAAACTCTGTGTGAGACAACATGTCCCGAACCCTAGATCTTGCTCGAAGCTGCCGTTATCAATGGACGCAAGAGAAGAATTAATATTGAATAGACAACACTTCAGCAAATCAAGGCTACAGAGCCAAAGGGGGAAACGGTTACAAAAAATTCGCGATGGTTATGATGTACAAAATCCATACCCAATAAAAATACAAAACTTGATTGCCAAAATTTAGACTTTGTTCAGGTGGACTTAAAAGGAGAAGAAGAAGAAAAAGCCCTTCAAAATCTTGTATGAAATCAATCAATTTCTTTAACTTGACATGAACTGAAGAAAATAATACTTGTACCATTGGAATCGCTTTCTCTATATAATTCTATATCATGCTCACTTCTACTGGCAAACAGTTCTGCAGAATTAGAAAAATGGGGTAGCAAACATCGTCCATGTCTGCTTTAATCTGAACAAGTGACATGTTGGGCCTTAATGTTCATTTGGATTAAATAAGTAAAGTTTTGCCATTTGAATTAGTTCCAATTTTAGTTAATAAATGTATATTTGGTTAACTTTGGTGTGCGTCCAACGTTTTCGTATTGTTTGCCAATGTCCATGTACTTACGGCCTTAGAATATCGTCTTGGTGTTTCGATTTACTATTTTGACACTAGGGTCAGGCATTGAACAAACTTGGTTTTCCATGCCCTAAAGTTACTATAATCCTAAGCATTTAGCACTCCGCTTTCTAGTTAATAAGCGGGTTTTTTTTTTTTTAAATTAAACTGTGTCCACTTTCCCCATTTTTGCCCCCGAGTTTCGATGGAATTGTTCAGTAGTGTTATACACGAAGACGAAAATGTGAAAAGTTAACATAGTTGCTTTATGTATATATATAGATATATAGTGTTGAACTTTGACACCGATTTGCAAATTTTATTTTTTTTCCCAGGGTTATGCCTTCAACACACTTTCAATGTTTCCATTTTTAGTTAATAAATGTATATTTGGTTCATTTTCTGTGTGTGTCCAACGTTTTCTTTACCGTTTGCCAATGTCTATGGACTTACGGCCTTAGAATATCGTCTTGGTTTTTCGATTTACTATTTAATTTTAAAATTACTACATACCACAGCATTGAGCACTAGGCCATTTCGTTTATCAGAAAATAAATTTCTCTCTTTTTGACCCTCTAGTGACCAAGCCCCTTCCTGGAACAAACATCTTCCCCTAGGGATACTTCCTACCAAGTTTGGATGAAATATGTCGGGTGGTTTAGGAGTCGAAGTCGAAAATGTAAACAGTTAACGTATTTGCTATAGTATTGAACTTTGACCCAAAAAACGCGTAACTCATTTTTGAACCCAGGGCCAAGCATTGAACAACATTAGTTCTCAATGCCGTAAAGTTACGACATATCAAAACATAAGATTCCAGGCCTTCTTGTTTCTTAGGAGAATTTTGTTTTGAAATTTTGTCAAATCCCCTCCTTTTTTGCTCCTCTAGTGGCGCCTCCTGGGAGCTGAGCAACTTTTATTTGAACAAATCCGAATCCCCATACCCTAGGGATACTTCCTACCAAGATTGGGTAAAATGGCCTGGTAGTTTATGTGCAGAAGTCAAAAATATGACTAATCATATTTACTAAAGTGTTAAACTTTGACCCAAAAACGAGCAACCTATGTTCTCCGTGCCCTAAAGTCACTACATACCACATCATTAAGCTTTAAGTCTTCTGGTTTTTTACATGTTTAAAATGTTGCAAATGTTTGGCGCCGGGCCCTTTCATTTGAAAAAATCTGAACCCACTTCCCCCAGGGATATTTCCTACCAAGTTTGGATGAAATGAGTTCATTAGTTCAGGATAAGATGTCGAAAATGTGTGAAGGTTACGACGGACGAAATTTGTATGAGCAAAGTCAACCTTGGACCTTCGGTTTAGATGGACTCATAACAAGAGGCCCAGTGGGCCTTAGCAGTCACCTGAGTAATCCAAGTCAAACTTGTTTACGACTTGTGGTCTACATACATATCATAAACATTGGTCAATACAAAACTCTGCAATTCAGAAGCTGTTGTTGTGAATTTATTATGCAACACTCCACTACCCCTAGTCTAAGTACGATCAACGGTTATTGACAAAAAGTCAAAAATGTATCCACCAATCAGAAGCCAGGGCAGCCTTATTGATGGGATTTGGAAACGTCTTACACAAATCTGAAAGGGGACCGTGCAAAGAATATCTAAATCAAGTTTAGTGGAATTGCAATCAACACTTCTTGAGAATAAGTCGGAAATGTTTCAGCCAATCAGAAGCCATGACAGCCATATTGGACAAGGTTTGGCAACATCGGACACACATATGAAAGGTGACTATGAAAGGAAAATCTACAGCAAGTTTTTTCAAAATTAAAATGCAAAATGTTAACAATATTTGACAAGGAATTTACATGATATTGTAGTCTATGTCAACTGAAGCGCCCCTAATGGTTTGTTAATGCACAGATAATTGTTTTCGATCAACATTTTAAACATTTATTCAAGGATCGTGCATGTCAAGTTACCAGAGCATCGATTTGTGAAAAAAGGATATTGTTTTAAAGTGTACTTTAATTTACCCCTTTTTGCCGCCTTATTGACACCCTATGCGGGCCAGCCCCGTCTTTTCGCAGCTATCTATGGGGATACTTTTATCAAATTTGGTTGAAATTGGTCCAGTACGTTGTTGTTGAGAAGTCGAAAATGTGAAAAATCACCCTATGTCGACTGAAGCGCCCCTTGTGGTTCATTTATGCAGAGATGTATTTGTTCATTTGCAAACTGCGTTAACATTGACTCAAGGATCATGCATATCAACAAGTAAGGTAATTAAACCTAATGTAACCTCTTTTTATTCGCAAACTTGAAGCAGCTACAGGTATGCGCAGGCTAAATTTTACACAAAGTGCATCTCTAGTTCACCACTTTTTAGCCACAGGTAAACTTAGTGTTCACCTCTAGTGCACTAGACGTTTAAAGGCAAACCGGTGTTTCACTTGTATGGACACTACAGGTGCAGTTGAAGATTAGATAGGTAGACCCCACAGAGTATGTAGGCAACCATGTCAGTTTTTTACCTGTGGATATAGATGTGATTAAGTGTATACAAATTCAGGTAAGTTTTAAATATACCTATCTTAATTATGAAAGTGACAAGTGGATTTAAAAATTCAATTGATTTTATAAATATCAACATAAATTAACATCACCATTAATCAAAATATGAGCATACCCATACCAATTCCTACATATAAATTTGTTGATTATCAATTTGAAAAATAAAATGAGTTTTTTAAAATAAAAATGTTAAAAATCAATTGCTTTAAATATTGTCTGAATAACCATTGTCATTAAACAAAAGATGAGTCATAACCCCTATCAACATACCTTTATATTATATAAAATACTTTTCTTCAATAATTTGAAATTCGAAGACAAAAACAAACATTTGTCTTTTGTTATTCATATAAATGAAGGTATTTTCCTAAACTATTAATATTTTAAACACGTTATAATGTTGTGATAAACACTTCATGCCGTTGTGGCACATCGAATCTTGTAGTTAAAAAAGTTTCTTTGATCTGCTGCTTTAATTATTTACATGTAATAGCAGTGATCAACATAAATGTATCTTGAAAATCTGTGTCATATATATTTCGGCATGCTTCACTTTTAACTATGGACTAATATACTTAAAAGTGTTTTATGAGCACATGTACATTTCACCTTAAATTTCAATGTACAAAAAGTTTAAATATTTGATTTGTCAAAGTATGCCATTTTTTGAATACTCTTTATTTATAACACTGTGTTGACCTTTTAAGGACACAGTGCTATTACAGTTGATCCTTTTTTCTACATAAAGTGAAAAAACAAAAGTAATTATCTCATCAAGATACTCAAGGAACACATGTACACTTTCACTAAACTTGGATAATATCAGAAATGGTACACATTGTCTTATCTGCCTAAAGGCTATATCGCTGACCTTTCAAAAATAACAGGCACATAACACATTCTTTATACTCAACACAGTAGCCTGGTAGTTTTTCCCGAGGGTATTTGTTACTTTCCCATCGTTCCCTCCTGCTGTTTATAGCTATAGCTTGACTTTTTGTCACACAGGTAAGGGCTAATCCAATTAAGTCAAACCGGACCTCTTTAAGTAATATACGCTGACGCACTTGTTTTTATTGGTAATTATATAAATCAGTATATGTTTTATGTATATATATACAAATAATTTTGAAACATTTTGAATAAAACAAAGAAATAAAGATTGTTCCTGACATATTTGATTTAAAATTGATTCTATGTTTAAAGTGTCATTACAAGATAAGATGCATTAATATTATAAACATAAAGGATTAAAATATTTTAACTTTGTAACATTTAAAGTAAATATTAAAGATACATACACATTCCGGTACGATGAAAGCAATTACTTCAATAAAACAAATAATTTATATATAGCACTATTAGTAGATGATGTGTGATAAAATGAATACTTTTGATAAGTCAAGTACCAATAATTATTATTTTTTGGTGTGTATGTATCTTTAACATTAAATAATATATTTTAATGATTCTAATAACTCAAAAAAACAATTATTGCTTTTATTAGATTCATGATTGTTATAAAACATTGCGAATTAATATCACAGTTTATCAGAATACCAACTTTAACATTGTTAAGTACCGAGAAATTGAATTCCCAGAAGCAAACATGTTCAGTTTATAACATAATTTTGTTTTATTTACAAATTAGTCAATTTAGAATTATGCTTAAGTTAGTTTATTCAAAGTTGAATTATCTTACTTTTTAATTGTTCTAAATGCAATGTTACTTTTAATTATTCACCTAAAGGATAATAGAAGCACAACAGTTGCAAAATAAAAAATTTGTATTTGTTATATTTATATCGACTGTAGGGTACACTGTACATGTCTTACATTACACGTTCTACAACTAAATAGTCTCTCTCTCTCTATCTCAGGTAAAACTGACACTGTTACCTACATACCCTATGGTGTCTACATAAATTATTTAAACTTAAACTGCACCTGTAGTGTCTACACAGGTGACACACACCGGTTTACCTGTTATGTCACCTTTTAAACGTCTAGTGCACTAGCGGTGAACACCAAGTTTACCTGTGGCTTAAGCGTGGTGAACTAGAGGTGCACTTTGTGTCAAGTTTAGCCTGCACATACCTGTACCCATGGGGACATTTTCTACTCAATTTGGTTGAAATTGGCCCAGTGGTTTTTGAGAAGAAGTTAAAAATGATCAAAATATACCCTATGTCGACTGAAGCGCCACCTAGTGGTTCGTTTATGCACATTTCTTTCCGTTCGCAAACTTTGTAAACACTTGCTCAAGATTCATACATATCAAATATGAATGTAATCAGAACATTGTTTATGAGAAGATTTATAATAAGAGGTCCTTCGGTTCTTAACGTCAATCTGGTTGAAATAGGCCAACAAATAATATTTTTTTGCATTTGAATACTTTTGACCCAGGGTCAGGCCTTGAACAAACTTTGTTCTCCATGCCCTAAAATAACTGCAAACCAATTCATGTAGTTTAAAAGAAGAACAAATTTTACGCATTTTGGCCCCAAAGTGGCGTTCCCTCAAGTTGTGGTGGTTGCCCTTTACTAGGAACTTTTGATGGTTGCCCAGTACCAGGAACTTGTGGTGGTGGTCTATTATAAGGACTGGTGGTAGTTGCCCTGAACTAGAAACTTTTGATGGTTGCCCTTAACTAGGAACTTGTGGTGGTTGCCCATTATACGGAACTTATAGTGGCTGTTAATTGATAGTTACTTGTGGTGATTGTTCCATTTCTGTGGCTTGTTGTTTATGTACATTGCTAGCACCGCGACTAATGACTCTCGTTGCTCTAAAAAAAAAACATTGAGGTTAGTTTAAATATAGTTCAACATGCCTTGAAATAGTAAATCGAAAAACCAAGACGATATTCAAAGGCCGTAAGTCCATTGACTTGGGCAAACAATAAGAAACGTTGGACGCACACAGAAAAAAAGGAACAAAACATACAAAACAGTTCTAAATTGATAGCATGACATGTTACCATATTCTAACGAGGCGTTGACATGTGGTCTGTTTTGTGATACCATTTGGACATTAAACATGCGTTTCTGATGGAATGGTTTGTCAGCTTTGAAGGACAGGATGTTCCAAATAAAAAAAGAACTCCTACACTTGGCGGAGCTAATAATTTCTAGCAAGAGGTTCATTGAGCCTTAATGTCCATGTCCAACTGGATGAAATGAGAAACAAGTCGATTAATAGGGTAAATAATACACTAGCTTCTATAGAAAAAATAGTAAATCAAAAAACCAAGACGATATTCTAGTCCCTAAGTCCATGGACATTGGCAAACAATAAGAAAACGTTGGACGCACACAGAAAAATGAACCAAATATACATTTATACATATAAGTAACTAGAACTACTTAACGTAAATTTTTTTCTAGGGTTAGTGAGTTCAGATTTGTTCAAATGTTCCTATGGGACTCCAATGTTGGGGCCCAAATTTGAAAAAATTGACAAAATGTCTAAAATCTACTTATAAACTAGAAGGCCTACTGCTGAATGCTTTGGTGTGTAGTAATTTTAGGATACAGAGAACAAACTTTGTTAAAGGCATGAACTAGGGTAAACAAAAGGTCATGCATTGAGCCGGAACGGCCATACTGGATGGATTTCGGCAATATTGGGCACACATCTGAAGGAGAACTATGCAAGAAACCTCAATATAAAGTTTCGTGAAAATCTGATGAACGCTTCTTGACACGAAAATGTCTCAGAAGCCACGGTGGCCATTTTGGATGGATAACAGCAACATCGAACACAATTCTTGACTTTTCCAAGTGAACCTAACAAATCTAGTCTTATAGTATTTCAAATCAAACATAATCATGAGTTCTATATTTTACAGCCAAAGCATGTTAGCATATGGTGATCGGGGAGGGGAGAAGAAAGTAGGGGTACTTCGGGGATAAGGGATACAAATAACTTTTTTCTATACAGTCTGAACTGAAAATGTTGGACATAATAGATATATTTATATATATAAATTGGAAGTGCACAACACTTTCGAATTTTTGATATAATCCTTTGGGGTCGGGCCAGAAGGGGTGTGGTCATGGGGTCATAGTTATTTTTCTTAAATATAGTCTTATAACATATCAAATCAAACATAATCATGATTTCTACATTTTACACAATTATTTTAGCATAAGGTGATCAGGGAAGTGGAAAGTGTACTTTGGGAATAGGTACTATGTTTGTATGAGATCAATCCGAATGTGAAAGTATCTCTGTCTGTCACAACAAGAAACAAAAACAACCAGATACATTAAATAGAAATCATGAGAAACAAGGAACAAAAGCAATCAGAGACTTTAAATAAAAATCATGAGAAACAAGAAACAAAAACAACAAGTGGTGATTTATACTTTTTCTCCCAAATTCGACTTTCTTTTCATGACAACAACATATTAAAAAAAACCTAAATGGCTCATTAGGCCTTAACGTCCAATTTGATGAAACAGGCTTGCAAGTTAACTGTTTGCTTTTGGATTCAACAGAACGAGAGACATTGACAATCAAACAATAATTCGTCAAACAATAAGGCACCATAATGTAAGTAATTAAAATAACAACATAACAATCATCAAGACTACAAACCCACGCGGACCGACTTAGGACGGTCACCCAGCACGAAAGCCGGTTAATGAGGCCTTAACCATCCCACTTTTCGCGTGAGACTAGAAGTCTTAGGTATAGACATACATTTAAAAAATTAATGAATACGCTTCATGGCGCTGTAATTCATCTCAACAACTAACCGCCCACATCAATTGTCCGTAAAAATATAAACTAGTAAAACGTGTAAACATATTTACAAAAGACAATTGGAAACATGAAAATTGGATATAACCTAGTAACATAAAGCTGAAAACAGTGACTCTTTGTGGTAGATTCATAGATTCCACAATTATCATATTTGTTAGCCTTGATATTTCTTTAGGATATATATATTTGATATATTTAGAAAAATCGGGGCTATCTAAAATCAGTATATAATCAAGACCTCTGGAGGTTTTATTAAAACTATTCATCAAGTCAGTTCTGTTTGCCCTTTGCAGCTTAATTATAAAATCTCTTTCGTAACAATACAATAAGAGATCTGCTTCAAATGGGGCACAATTCGTTCCCATGGGATTGCCAACAACCTACCTGTAAATCTAGTCGCCAAAACGAGCAAATATATTATCTAATAACAAGAAGCCAATCGTGCCTTAACGTCCATTTGGTTGAAATAGGCGAACATCTAAATGATTCCGTTTGAATAGTTTTACGCAAAGGGTCATGCCTTAAACAAACGTGGCTCTCCATGTCCTTAAGTTATAATATAACAAAGCATTAAACACTAGACTTTTAAGTTTACAATAGTACAAAAATGCAACCTATAATCATGCCTCCGATAAATATGATATATATAAGAGGAAGCAGGCCAAAACTCTGTGTGAATTACCCCGTCCCGAACCCCAGATCTTGCTCGAAACTGCTGTTATTAATGGACGCAAGAGAATACTAAATTTTGAATAGACAAGACTTCAGTAAACAAATTACAGAGCCAATGGGGCAACGGTGACAAATAATTCACGATGGTTATGATGGACAAAAACCATACCCAATAATAATACAACATTGTCTTGCCAACATTTAAAATGTGCGCGTAGTCAACAGGAATTTTTAAACGTATTCCTCTGGACACATGTTTCGAAAACAACCCAGTTCTCATCAGCAAAGGTGACGTTATAATAGATATACAGATTAAAAATTATCAACAGACAGACAGACAGACAGACAGACAGACAGACAGACAGACAGACAGACAGACATTAAAGAAAGCTAAAATATGCATCAGACAAACCAAATTTAAAAAGAAGTTTGAAATGTTGTCAAATTGTTCACCATTTTTAGATGAAATTGGTTCAATAGTTATGAACTAGAAGTCAAAATGTTTAAAAAGTTAACATCCGTGCCATAGTGTTGAGCTTTGACCCTAAAACGTGTAGCCAATTTTTGACCCCAGGGTCACGCCTTGAACAAACTTGGTTTTCCATGCCATAAAGTTACTACACACCAATGCATTAAGCTCTAGGCAATCTAGTTTATCAAAAGATTTTTAAAATTTTAATAAATATTCCCCGTTTTGGCACCCCTTTCACCTAGGTATATTTCCCAATTTGCCAATGTCCATGGACTAACGGCCTTTGAATGTCGTCTTGGTTTTTTGATTTACTATTTTCCTAACAAGCTTGGATGAAATTGGCCCATTGCTTTAGGACAAAAAGTTGAAAATGTGAAACGTTAAAGTAGTAAATTCGATAAACCAAGACGATATTCTAAAGCCGTAAGTCCACGGACATTGACAAACATAAGGAAAACGTTGGACGCACAAACAAAAATTTACCAAATATACATTAATTAACTACAAATGGAAACAACACGAACTTCTATAAAAATAAACTATGTTTGCTATATATATAATGTTTGACTTTGACCCTAGGGTTATGCCTTGCACAAACTTGGTTTCCCATGCCCTAAAGTTACATGTACTGCATACCAAGGCATTAAGCTTTATGCCATCTTATTAAATTTCCCCTATTTTGGCCCCCAAAAAAGAAGCCCTCTGAGAACCAAATACTTTTATCTAACAAATCTGAACCCCCTTCCCCTCGGGATACCTTTTACAAGGTTTGGATAAAAGTTGTCTCGTAGTTTTAGGCCTAGAAGACGGAAATTGAGAAAAGTTAACATATTTGCCATAGTGTTTAAATTTGACCCTTAAACGTGTAACCCATTGTTGACCCCAGGGTCACGCCTTTCATAAACTTGGTTTTTCTACGAAATAAAGTTACTACATACAACAACATTAAGCTCTAGGCATTCTAGTTTATTAGGAGAAGGTTTTTTAAAATTTTGTCAAATTTCCCCTGTTGGCTACCTAGTGGCACCCCCTTATAACTATTACCATAAAAAAAACACTATACAAGACATTAGTAGCTAAACACGTTTTCCCCTCTCTGTCAAAGGCCCATCTGATCAGTGTTTGTAACTTATCTTTGATTAGGTCATTTGGCAAAGTAGTATACAATGTAAAAAAGTAAAACATACTTGACTTTATAGTTCAACAAATGAAGTGTATCAAGTATAGCGCCGACATTTTTGACAGACCCCGCTATTACCGAAAACAGAGTTACAATACTTAACCATATGACCCTTTATTGTCGTTAGTGCAGAAGTGAGGTACTTAGAAATACTCGTAGCGGTACAATTACTTAAGTTTACAATAAAACGGAATTGGTAAGGATTTTTATGCAATTTTGGAGCCAGCACATAGTAAGAGCATCGTGTTTAATAATATTATATGGAAAGTATTATTGTCATCAATATAGTTTAGTTATCACATCTTGACATTTAAATGTGGTGAACACACACGCTTTTTAGTAGTTACTTCCTTCATAAGTGTTTGGATGTAATATAATTTACAAACAAATATGATATTATTAGCTTCATGTTATGGTCTACATACATATTTTAAACAATGTCACTGCTAATCTGAAGCCAGGGCAGCCATATCAGATGGATTTTAGAAATGTTTGACACAAATCTGAAAGGGGACCATGAAAAGAACATCTGCATCAAGTTTCGTGAAATTGCGATTAATGGTTATTGACAAGAAGTCTGAAATGTTTCGGCGAATCAGAAGCCAGGGCAGCCATATTGGACAGACCTTGGCAACGTCGGTAAAAAATATAAAAGGGGACCATGCAAGAAACATCTGCAGGATATTTTGTTAACATTGAATACAAAATGTCAACTATTTATTAATTTACAAGGAATTTACATTATGTCAACTGAAGCGCACCCTAGTGGTTCGTGTATATACTTATGTTGTGTTCGTTCAACTTTGTAAACATTGACTCAAGGTTTTTGCATTTATAATATAAAAGTAATTAGATCATCAGTATGTGCAATACGGATTTTTTTATAGGGTTTTCCCTTATGGGCCCCTTTAGGAGGCAAGCACCTTTCTATTCGCAAATTTGAAGCAGCTACCTACGGGGATTCTTTCTTCTAGCTATTAGTAACTAGCCGATCTATTTCTCTATCAGTATGAGGCAGAATTTATCCAAAAGCTATAGCTACTCAATTCCAAGAGATACTTTAGCAAAGTTTTTAATTTCAATTTTCGCTACACAGATGACGTTTTGTCACTAAAGAATTATCCTTTTTGGTGATTACGTGGACAAGATATATCCTCCGGAACTTGAAATAAAATCACTACTGACACTGACTTTCCGGCCTCATACTTATACCTCCTACTAATAATCGACACGACCGGTACCTTTTCCACTAAACTATATAACCAACGTGAACACTTCAGTTTTCCTATCGTCAACTTTCCATTCTTAGATAATATATCCACCTCACTTGCTTATGGAGTTTACGTGTCATAGCTAATTCGTTATTCAAAAGCATGTTCTCACTACCAAAACTTTGTCACGAGAGGATTGTTGCTGACATCCATGCTTTTGGGGCAGGGTTATACACTACCCAGACTTCGGTCTGCTTTCAGGAAGTTTTATGGCATCCATCATGATATAGTTGAGGGATTTGGCAATATGTTTCTGATAAATTGATTGACATAATCCTTACGTCTTAGTTCGAACTTCCTTACGTCATAGTTTGCATTTCTACCAGTTATTAATTTGGCTTCATACGTGCCTGTATTCTACAGCCTTCATATTTCGGCAAACTCCTTTCTTAATTGTTAGAAAGTCAATCATTCGTTTTATCAATCAGTCAGTCCGTCCATCTGTCTGTCTTTGATTTTTTATTTTATTTTTTTTCAAAATATGATAATATAACAAGTAGAATGCGGTCATGGGGTGGGGGTTACTCCTCGTCGCTCATCTTTACCGCTCTGCTTTCTAGTCATATCCTGTTAATGATTTTATCTTCTTTACTCTTTCGTCACCATAACAGTGACATATTCTTATGGTGACATATGCTTCTGCTTAAACAGTAGAAAAGGTGCCATGCACTGGAATGACACGGAGGCATCGCGACGGGTAATACATGTGTCGCAGGAAGTGCTTACCATATCGCAAACACCTGTATTCGCGTCTAGTTTTGTAATTTAAGTTCGTGACATTTCCTTATTTTGTTAATAAACGATATTTGGTTGTTTTATTCAGTGTGCCTCCAACGTTTTCCTTTTGTTTGCCCAAGTCCATGGATTTGCGGCTTTAGAATATTGTCTTGTTTTTTCGAATTTACTACTTTTTTCTTCTAAACTTGGTTGAAATTGATTTTTGAGAAGAAGTCGAAAATGTGAAAAATACCCTATGTCGGCTGAAGCGCCCCCTAGTGGTTTTTATTGCACATATTGCTTTCGTTCGCACACTTTGTAGAGATTGACTCAAGGATCATGCATATTAAATATGAAAGAAATCGGAGCATCGGTTCATGAGCAGAAGATTTTTTAAAATATGTACCCAATTGTTACCCGTTGGACATGATTGACCACTATGGGGCCAGCCCGTTTTATTCGCAAACTTAAAGCAGTATCCCATGGGGATATTTCCTGCAAATGGGTTTGAATTTGGGCCAGCGGTTCTTGAAAAGAAATCCAACATTTGAAAAGTTTACGCACGACGGACGATGACGGACAAAGAACGATCACAACAGGTCACCTGAGCCGAATGCTAGCTAAATCGGAATGGGACTGAGAGGAAAATCCCATCGATGGGACACTCCTTCCTTTCTTTACAAAAATGCATACCTAGTTTCAGAGATAGCTGGAGAATCCTTCATCAAAGGTTGGCTTTCATCATCAGAAGCACGATCACTGTGCTAGTTCATTCTGGTGATTTGTTGATGAAGCTATTGTTTGTTTGTCAATAACGATTGTTCTGTTGATCCTATTTCGTCCTTCTTATATAATAAGCTCCTTTGTAAAGCTCTACGATTGGTTCTAACTGACTGTTCTATTAACTTTCTCTTCCGGTCGGTAAGTTATCTGATTGATGCAAACATAGTTTCGTTGGCTTAATTGCTTTGGTACAGACCCTGACACGTGTTTCTTGTCCATCGTATGCGTGCATCGAACGTTCATCGTGCGTGCAACGTTTGGATCGATTGCGTGCATCGCGCGTGCATCGTGCGTGTATCGTGCGTGCATCGTGTATCGTGTGATGCTGATTTCAGCGTGCATTGTTTAACCTACAGCGTGCATCGTGCATCGTGTTTCGGTTTACGTGTAACAGTTCGGTTAACATGTGGCTGACACGCAGTCATTTTAGCGTGTGGTAATGGAGGATACTAAAGTATCGCTTCAAAATATAATCTCAATTGTTAAGGGCTAAACAACAAGAGGCCTTAACGTCCATCTGGATTGGCATTTGAATATTTTTGATCCTAGGGCCACTCCTTGAAAACAGTTGGTTATCCATGTCCTAAAATTACTACAAACCAAAGCATTATGAACTATGCCTTCTAGTGTCTATGAAGATTTTTGAAATTTTATCAAATTTCCCCATTTAGGCCCCCAAGTGACCCTCCTTGGGTATTTAGGCCAATCATTTGAACATATCTGAATCCCCTTCCCCTAAGAATGACGCCTTCCAAGTCGCAAATGTGAAAAATGTATCATATTTGCTATATATAGTGTTATACTTTGACCTCAAAATGCGTATTCTTTTTTATTCCAGGGTCATGCCTTAAAGAAACTTGATTCTCCATTCCCTAATGTTACTACAATCCAAAGCATTAGGCTGTAGACCATCCAGTTTATTAGATTTTTTTCATATTTTGTCCAATTTTACCTATTATGGCCCCTAT
>JAUMGZ010161714.1:0-16183 GCA_032359645.1 Pododesmus macrochisma
CTTTTAAAATAATCTTAAGGTACTAGTCTTGGTGTTACCATCTAATTGCTTGTTTTTTTTTTATTTAATTGCTCTTGAACTGTTGCTATTTTTACGTGATTCGTTGGTTTTACTTTTAACGTAATAGCATTACTTTCACCCTTGAACTGTTCAAAGTGCTGTTTTACCACCAGCGCGGTTACTCAGTTGTAGAGTTTAATCTTTTTGTCCACTGCTAAGTACTAAACACATTTAGGTAGGAGAAGAACTGGTTGGCTCGTTGTTAAGATAATGTGACCGAATGAAATATTATGTCAATGTGTATGCGGTGTGATATTTCAGTGAGACAGCACTATACAATCGCTAAAAGTGCGCACTGTCACAAGCAGACACTGTCTCGACATGACCTTTATATTAGTTAAAGGGACGTTATACCCCCATGAAGCAACCAAGTTGTTTTTTACGTGATTTCGTTGCTTTTCATACAACGTTACTCTTACAGTGTTGGTCTTTTACGTGAACTGTTGATAAGGTTTGTTATCATTCTAGTCTCTTTTGTTTTATTGTTTGGTCTTTTATTCTTTGAGTTTGTGATCGGATTCCCAAATGTTAACTATTAGAAAAAAAACAGGAACAATGACAAAACAATAATGGTTTTATACTTAATTCTTGAAAGTATGACTGTGGTGTTTTACTCCACTGTACTAGTACTTGGTTTTAAATAATGTTCTTGGATCAGTTTGTGCGTGTTCTTTGTGGAATTGATTCTATACTGTGCTTTTTCTTGCGAGGGTTGTTTTTTTTTTAAATTGTTTTTTCGAGGTTGGATTTTTTTAAGAATATTTCCGCAAACCGTTTTTTGCTTGCGAGAACTTGTCAAAGCATAATTAACATTTTAGATTCCTAAGCTCTTTCTACAAACTGAAAAGTTTGTGATTCAGAACAGAATGTTACATATAGCGTACCTATGGTGACCATTAATCAACTTTTACCTTTCACGCATTACGATATGATTTTAATCATGATATGCAGTTTGTTGAGAAATGAAATCAATGCAATAATTCCCGATGGTATATCGCGTTCATTACAACACTTCAATAGCGTATCAAAGTAGTGACAAAAGTTCCCCTGGAGTCTGCAAATAAACACTGACATGTTTTCACGTTTCGATTGCACATAACACAACCTTTCACTTAACGATGTACAAATAATGTCCCCAGGAACACAACGATGAACAAAGAAATCACGTGGGATTAAACCGCCATATTGATTATACGCAGAAACCGATATCTTTGTCATTGATTGGTCGATTACCTTGACACAAGTTTTCAAGTAAAGTTATTGCTTTTTCCAAAAGAGGCACACGTGACACCACTTTAATTGCATACTTGGTTGAAAAAACCCAACAACATTACCTTTTAAAGAAAAATAGTCGTTAGTAATATAAAATTGCAAGCTGAAACAGGCCACCAATAAATATAATATCTATAAGAGGAAAAAACCTAATTCTCTGTGGGTTAGAACCTCGTCCATGACTCAAGGCGTAGCTACGAATCAACTGCATTTGTGGATGCTCAAGAGAAAATAACTTTAGATTAGACAAGACCTATAGTTAGGAAGCCGAAAGGGCTATGTAACATTTGTATCATTACACTGAAAGGATACATCCTTTGTAAAGTACGTAAAAGACATTGACTAGCGGAAAATCATCTACAAATTCACACTTTAACGTTTTAAATGAAACTGGATTAATTATATAAGTTTAAACAAATTTAAAAAGATAAAGTAAAGGAAATGTTGATAAAAGTTTATTTAGGTAATGATAGTATATAAATTTCAAGGTCGGAGAATAATGAAGTATATACGCACGCTCATTAGTAACAAATAAAACGTTAAACAATCAATACGTATGTGTGCGTATGGAATAATAGATTATATATGATTGTATTAATTTGCAATGTGACCTTATATGCAGGGTTGAAATACTATAACAATGTTCTGACGATAGGGGCATTGTCTCTCGAGTCATACAGCCCGGCATAACGATTGGCGTTCTTGCAAAAACACCAAATATCCGTGCAAATTCCTAACACTTTAATTGTATGAAACTTATAGTTACTCACTCGTGTGAGCAACTTAATTAATCTACCCTATACAGATAAGTGGGAATATTTTTATGTTGAGCAATATCTACAATTAAATCAGAACTACTAGAAGTAGTATGCTACAAGAAATCTGACAACCTATTTTGAAAAAGGATCGCACGAATAAGAACATCTAGCGTTACTCTGATCACATATAGAATAATGTTATGAACAGTATATTTGTTATAAGTTCTTGAGGGATACTACGACAAAGGAATTACAATATGACGAAGGAGCGGGGAGATGTATCGTAAATATATTTATATCACTCAAATGTATTTCCCCTATTACTGTGTGTATGTTGATTGTGCATTGTAAGGTTGTATATTTATAATACTGTTAACACTATCATTTACCATAACGACTAAAGATATGAATACATGGTTTATACGACAATGAAACAATCATTAAGTACGGAAAATAAAATATCGTGATGACGGATTTTAGTTTTAAAATAATAAAATCACATCTTTATGTATAGATGGCTTAGTAAAGTGGGTGATATTTTACAGTATCATAATAAACATTTACAGTTTTTTTTGTTTTTAGTCCATATTTAAGTTCATTGACCAGACACAGCTAATTTCACCTCATTCTACGTTCTTATACTTGATTATTGGTTCGACTCTTGTCCACAGACCTACGTAATGGCGTCACCAAAACAATGACAGTTTAATAAACATTATGTTTTTGCATAACACATAAATGTAATGAAAACGTGAGCATTGTAAGTATTATCCTGTCCTTACTTTACCTCGTATGCAATATGCCTTATTTGTGTTGTTTAAAATCTTATTTTGGATGTTTGTGTTAGATTTTATCTTGGTTGCTTGCATGATACCTTCTTTGTGTTGTTTTAGATCTTATTTTGGGTGCTTGAGTTAGACTAATCTTGGTTGCTTGCATGATACCTTATTTGTGTTGTTCTAGATCTTATTTTGGAAGCTTGTGTCAGACTTTATCTTGGTTGCTTGCATGATACCTTATTTGTGTTGTTCTAGATCTTATTTTGGGTGCTTGAGTTAGACTAATCTTGGTTGCTTGCATGATACCTTATTTGTGTTGTTTTAGATCTTATTTTGGGTGCTTGAGTTAGACTAATCTTGGTTGCTTGCATGAGACCTTATTTGTGTTGTTTTAGATCTTATTTTGGATGTTTGTGTTAGACTTTATCTTGGTTGCTTGCATGATACCTTATTTGTGTTGTTTTAGATCTTATTTTGGATGTTTGTGTTATACTTTATCTTGGTTGCTTGCATGATACTTTCTTTGTGTTGTTTTTAGATCTTATGTTGGGTGCTTGAGTTAGACTAATCTTGGTTGCTTGCATGATACCTTCTTTGTGTTGTTTAGATCTTATTTTGGGTGCTAGAGTTAGACTAATCTTGGTTGCTTGCTTGAGACCTTATTTGTGTTGTTTAAAATCTTATTTTGGAAGCTTGAGTTATACTTTATCTTGGTTGCTTGCATGAAACCTTATTTGTGTTGTTCTAGATCTTATTTTGGGTGCTAGAGTTAGACTAATCTTGGTTGCTTGCATGAAACCTTATTTGTGTTGTTCTAGATCTTATTTTGGAAGCTTGAGTTATACTTTATCTTGGTTCCTTTACTCGTCTTTGTGTTGTTCACCCTTACTAGACGTTGTTTTGATTGCCTGTATTAGACACTACATTTTGTATCTTGACCGTTAGAATGAGTTCTAGATTGTATTTCGAATATTACAGTTACAATTTGATATGCACTAAGACTTGTTTGTATTTGAAGGTCATTGCCTTGATCATGTATAGTACGTGATCACAAGGTGTTTGTTATTGTCTCCAATTAAGAATATATCTACAATTTAATACAATCAATACGGTTTTCCGCATGGTTCCATTGCACTACGCCGATGTGATTATATCAAATGCTTTATCTTAAATGAAATCTGTCAATTTTAAATTCCAAATACACAATATAAAATGATGTCGGTATACGCACGTGTCCAGCAGAGCTTTATACGCGATATAATCAGATGGAATCACGTAACTGTTGCGTTCTTATTTGTTGTTTTGAGAACTTAACGATAACATGTGTTATAAGTTTGCTGTCACGAGGATCTTACAAAAACCAATAACGATGCAGGCTCGGAATAAAATCAATTACTTAAAACTTACATTAGTGTTGGTTCTCCTCAGCATGTTTGTCTTACGTACTCAATGCAGAATAAGTTTGCGGAATCCAAGTGACCAAATAGTTGATTGATTCATACTTGCCAACTTTTTGAAATGTTCATGGGGGAGAAAACGCGTAGCAAAATCTTAAAATGTCTTTAATACCCATATACAATGTCCTTTATGACAGAATGGTAGTGTAAACTGCCTCATTTAAGAAGTTCTGTGCAATACACTAAGTTGAAGCAAGTTAATAAGCAAGGTTTATACTGATGTCAAAAGGTTAAATTGTGTGTGAAAAATAGGGAGACTCCCTCCTAAATAGGGAGAGTTGGCAACTATGCATGAGTGACATAAATTGATTATATATCTCACCACACCAAACAATATTTAATTAATATTTGAATGTTTTGTTTTGTTGCTTCCAATTTGTTTTTAGATCCACTTCGGTACCAACAAGAGAGAGGCCTACTGGGCTTTACAAATTACAGTCAAACCTGTCTTTAAAGACCACTCAAGGGAACCAAGAAGAGTGGCCTTTGAATACAGGTTCAATTGAGTTGAAAAATGAAGAGAAGGGATCTAAAAATTCTGGCCTTTAAAGACAGATGGTTGTTAAAAAGAGGTGGCCTTTAAAGCAGGTTTGAATAATACATACTTTAGCAAACTCCTTAACAGTTAAAGCTTTCCCTGTTTCATCAGTAGGCTCCAACGCTCGACTAAGTCTGGAAGTAGTCTTCCAATCTTCTGGAAAGTTTTCTGCAATTTCCACAAATGACCTTAATGCATTTTGTACCTGTTAAAAAGATAATTTACATTAATTATTCAATTTTTGTATTATACTAAAATAACCTAACAAAATGGCTAAAATCAGCTTGATACTGGCTAGAAATACAACAAATTTTATTTTAATATGTACATACGTGTACATGTAGATCTCAGATTTTGTCAAGTTGAGTATTTAGTATAAAAAATATTTTATATTTTTTTTAATAAAGATATATTTCACCTTCATACAATAAAAGCATGAATAAAGACAATATTGATTTTTTCTGTACTGATCAAGTTATTAATCCTCGGAATGATGTACGCGTATTGGCTGGAAAAAAAATCAAATTTTAATTTTATAGAATATATTATGTGTAGTGCTAGGCCTAAAATAAAATATTGTTTGTTTCCCCAATCCCTATCTACCCGGAAAAAATTGTCCCTACAGAAAATATAAATTGGCTGAATTTTGACAATTTTTTATTTCATATTTCAATCGGTGGTGCTCCAAAATTATGGAGGATTTGTGAATTTATGAATATGATTCTGAACTAAAGCTTGATTTCTTGTTGTTTAAAGCATTTGTATGATCTTGTCCTTTACATCCTGTTCATGCTTTCTGAATGTCTAAAACATTCACCTTTTGCAGAAAAAAAATAAATCATTTTACCCACATATACCTACCTAAACCTAAATGGGTATGGTAGGGTTTGGGAAAGCAAGCAATGTTTTTATTTTGGCCCTATACATACCAATGATAGCTCTACTCTGCCATCATGTTGGGCATTCCATTCACTGAACTGATGCATAAATGACTTCTCGCGTCTTTCTTGCTCTTCTTGTTTTAATTTTTCTAATCTGTCACGTTCTTCACGCCGTCGCTTAGCTTCAGCTTTTATACGTGCAAGTCTTTATGAAAACAACATGAAAAGCAAGTTTCAGTAAAAATGTTTTTAATCAAGTACAATTAATAATTTTTAGTTATACATTACATGATCACCAAATTATCTACTCATTTAAAAGTGTCAGAAGAATGCTCAATTACTACTTCTATTCTGCCAAAAGTTGTTTTTAAGTATTATTCATAAATATTTTGCTTGTTCCTTTAATAAGCTAAATGAAAAACATCATGATTTAACTGTCATCATATGATATATCCACACGTTGATTGGTATCAGTATAATATATAATATAGAATTCAGACACACATGCCTTCCCATTGGGTAAATAACTTTCTTTCACTTATGGATGAGGATACAATCAACTAGAATTGAATGATACAGACTTTTTCCTAAAAAGATTTTTTTTTTTGCATTGTTGGTAGTAGAAACTTTGATTTGCAACCTAGTTGTCAACCAATCATATTAGCAAATACTCTGAAAAATTAAAATTACCTAGCCTCAATTATACAAATAAATACGGTTACCTGTTATCTTCAATATTGAAGAGTTGTTTTTTAAGTTCGTCTGCCACTTCCCTCAGACCTCTAACATAAGGAGAAGCTTCTGAAAAATTGCTGTATCTTAGGTTATTCCTCATCAGGTATTGAGCCAGAAAATTTATAGGGTTAAAATTTGGACTTGATTCTTCCATTTCTGTTAATTCGAGTTTATCTGCTTCATTCAGAAGTTTTTCAACACCAAGAATAAGAGTTGGTAAGACTTTATCGACCAGGTATGCTCTTACTTCCAGAGTTGCCTCATTGTCATTCAGCCATTCTTTAGCTAATACTTCAATAGGAATCTTCCTTGCAATCTTTTTTGCATCTTCTTTCGATGCTTTTACAGTCTGTTTCTTTTCATTTCTCATGCCAACCAGTTTTTCCATCATATTTTGTTCGTGAAGGCGCTTCCATCTCCTAACAGCACTCTTAACGATGGGTTTACGGTAATCAGCAGACGTTGGTGTTCTGCTTTCTCTCCCTGCCGACATGGTCACTCTCTTCTTTGGACTCCCAGGAGTTCCGGGTTTCGAAGATATAATGTCTGCCATCATTAGTTTGTAAATATAGTGTACCTACAAAACGTTAAATGTTAGATATTATGTTATACAACTGTTCTAATATAATTTAGCATTCAGGCAAGTCTAATCAACCCTCAAACTAATTGTGATGGAGAATTAAGGTGGATGATATACTGTATATTGCTACTTGTTATCAAATTGAGCACATATAATTACAGGTGTAGTTACACGGTGTGTTAGTGAAATAACATGGTAAATACAAGGTCAGTAAATTCATATCTGGCGAGAGCATCTTACGGACTACCCTTTTTATTTTGAACCTAACGATTATAAAATCAGTTGTCTTTGTAACTTCAACAAATTTAAAAAAGAGGGGAGATCACTCTGTCGGAAACTGTGAATTGTTTTTACAGTAGATATGCAACAGGGGCGATAACTAGAACAGACTAAGGCACGTGCAATAATACACCGTCAATAACTGACGGTGTATGGAAAATACACCGTCAACACGTGGTGCTTCTTATCCAATCACTATCTCAGATATTTGTTGGAGGTAAGATATATGATGATAATATGCCATGAGTAAAAGGTAGAACCTTATAGCATCTACATGTATAATTGTATTTTAGGTACTTGCACCATGGTTCAAAGGCAACTTCATTTTCTTTATTAAATGAACATTGTTCTGTTCTGATGACTGGCCTCAAATATTTTTATTATGTGATTTTATCAAATTTGATGTTTTCATTTTGTTGTTCGATACGTTTTTCCATTGTTGTCAAGTATTCTGATTCATATGTCATGTTTCCTAACCGAACAAGCAGATGAATCTAAGAAAGGGTCTACAAAACAATACACAACTTTCTTGTAAGTAGTCTGAGGAAAAAATGTTGTAAAATGCACGTATTGAGTTTACTATGTCCTGAGAGATTGGCCCACCAATTGGTGTTGGGGTCACCCATAGATCAAACAATCAGGATGAAATCCCTAAACTTAAATGGACTGATCCAAAACTGAACTATTCTCAACATCATTAAGATTATTCACTTGAAAATGACATATTTTTTCAAATATGCAATAAATCTTCTTATTTATTTTTTTAAGTCAAAAGTGAACTGCAACCAAATAATGTATCACAAAACATATTCACGTCATTGGTTCAAAAGCTGAGGGTTGGAGAACAGTCTACGGAAATTACCATGCAAAATGTTACAGCTGTGCAGTTGACCCGGTTGTCTAGGGAGCACACCTTAAGTATAAGTGTGTGTGACACAAATTTGCATAACCCGGGTCTAATGTGCGCTGTAGTTAAGTTAAGTACAGTCAAGAGGAATTCTGAATTTAACTTCCGTTCTGGTTAATGACTGTTCCTTGGTCATTGAAGGTCATTGTTTACGCTGCCATATTTGATCGTTAAAGAGACGTAAATGTGTAGACTGTTCTTCACTGAATTAAAACCACTAGACACACAAGGAAAAACCCGAAACATATTTGAAGCGTCAGAAAATTTGCAACATTTTAAAGTACATATGAACTCAGTATTCCATGCATTTATTTTGAATCACCATTTTTAGAGCCGTAGAAGCTGAAGGAAAACAAGTATAAATGAGACCATCACAGGAGTCTAATAAATCATTTTTATAGGTATCAAAATTACAAAATTTGGTCACATCAATCTGTCTGACATTGCACGGAATAACAAATAGATATCCTTTGTTTTACTTATGACAATTTTTCATTTCTTGAAAGTGCAAAGCAATTGAGAATCTTTAACATGTGTCAATCGTATAAATGTTTTGTGTAGTTACACTCGTCGCATCTCGGACGATTCTGTACACTTTGTTACTACATTTAACCTAGGCTGTATCAAGTAAGCGGCCATGTCTATAGACTGGTTACCTTCCCTGATACGCTTAGCAATGTATATAACACAACTACATGTAGGAATCAGTTTCCCCTTTCAAAATGTTTGCGCTCACAAAAATCTGGATGGTATTAAGGTAGCTTTTAATATGATGTATACACAGAAACGCTTTGTATTATTATTATGCGTTAGTGATAGGGTCTGTTTCAAACAGAGAATTGTTAGGCGAAAGTGCATGTTACTTTACATAATACACAGCCAAGGTAGTATGTGAGGCAAGGAATCAACCAAGGTTTGTTGACTGTTGTATTTACTGAATATTGATCACATGAGAGCGAGATTTGATATCCCAGCCTGAAGTTTGAACGAGAATGGGTGTTTATGGGGTAATATTACTGTGCTAGTACAGTCAAGATAGTCAGATAGCCTTGTTTCCATTTATGACACACACAAAACTTCAAAAAAGGGGATAGGGGTCCCTTTAGTGAAAGCCTGCGACTGATTTGGCACTCAGTGCTACCTCGGCCATGGACATGTGTGTAGGAATGTTAAGATTGGGAAAACATGTGTCACATGCCATGGTTATAACAGTTATTAAGAGTCTGAAAGGGGGTTTCAAGGGAGATATATATTTTAACAAGTGTATCAGTGTCACAAATCCGACACTGCCACTGGCAACATTCAACAACCAAGCTCACAGTGCACAAAGCTTCTGTATTTAAAAACAACAATACTGCATCATTATTGCAACGATTGGTGCTTCAATATCATCACCAACCTATTTCATGTGGTATGTTTAACAATTTTACGCCATCATTCAATCCAATAACATTCTAGCCCTTCCAGTCAAAATTGTTGCCATTCCGCCATTGGTTGCTAAGATAGGATCAGAATCACTTCAACGTTTTGTCTATTTCCTGCATTGAATTGCGCATGCTTATACTAACCCGGAAATCAACTATCTTGGCGAAGAAGAGGAAATGAATTTGGTGACTTATTTTGTTAAGAGGAATTGGAAACAATGATCTTTTTAACTAATCTTAACGTTGTCATGGTGTAAAGTTATGGCTTTGGTTACCGTGCAACGATCTCCTAGCCCGAGTGATAACCCCGAGTCGGTAAGTAAAACAGTGAAATATCTTATTGACAGGTGGTCGTTACGTCTGCGGTCAGTGTTGATGTTGTAGTCTAACATTTTCAGCTGATTTAGGGTACTGTTTAATGACAATGGCAGTGCATAACCAACGCTTGATAAGTTCGCTGCCCTGTTATATTTTTGTATTGTGTCTTAATGATTGTCATGTATCATTTCTTCTTCCTTTGAATACTTTAATAATCTCAAAAATTCAGTGCATTGTATTTCAAGCTTCAATGCTTGGGACAACAACAGGTAAAAACCTCTATGGACTACAGACGTATCTACACTTAAAATTAAAAATAATATGAATGAAGCCAAAGCCTTGGAGGCGAACACAGTTCCTGTTCTGATAGAATCTATAGTTTTCCTCTACTGTAAATGTTTTTCGTCTTTCCATTTGTTTGTGACGTCATATTGTTTAGAATGTCACACTTTAGATGATTCTGTAATTAAGATGTTTAAAATAAATGTTAAACGCATGCATTAAACACAGATTTTCCAGAAGACAACAGTCGGCCATTGTGTATATATATATATATGTATAGAACTACAATCAGCTGCTGCAATCGATCATGCAAATATATGTTATCCATACATGTACATGTGAACCTCCCTACCGGGAAATAAATATTGTGCTTGCAGGGTCCCCTCTCGTAAAAACACTTATAATCTCCCGGTCTTAAGAAATTTTGTCTTAAAAAATCAAAGTTTTTTTTATCCTTACTTACTGCAGCTTTAAATTTTAATACAACAAGGTAAAAAGTTCAAGAAAATCCTCCTGATTCGAGATCAAATCTTACCAAATTTGGTAAACCTCCTGATTCCACTTGACCACTCTGTATGGTTGCAATTTTCTATAGAACTCACTGCATTTTTTATATTATTGGGGATTTGATCTGCATGATGCTGGAGCTGCCAAACCTCTAGATCTAGATCTGGTGGCAATTGCATTCCAGGCAACACTGTCTGTGGAAGGAAGGAACACTTATATTATAGATTCATACTTACCAAGTCTACCTATTTAAGAGGGAGAATCCCGATTATTGTCCCTCAAACTTTGACTTTTAAATTTCATATCTTCAGTATTCCATAAATCTTGTGTTAATTGATATTCCAAGTCAAATTAATACATTGCATGAAGCAACAAAAAGTATGTCATTTAAGACTATTATTTGCCAATAATTAAGGGTGCATTGTAAGTAGAACTAGTGCACGTGCTGTTCAGATTAATTGATTTTGTCGACGTCGTTTTGTTTTGTCTGGAAAATCATTAATCGATCAATGTTTTCTGAAATCCATTTCAAATGACTAATGCAGAAAATTTGAAGATTCGGTCATATCCCGGCGTATTTCAACAGCGCATTACCTCGTGGAGTTTCATTTGTAAACACATTTTACAGAATGTAAAACGGCGCCTGATGAGTTAACTGCAAAACACTCAGCTAATTGCTGTGCACGTTTTTTTCGTTGTACGCCTTTATCAATGGTGGATAAGAACTAGTACTTCTAACTGTTAAACTTGTGTTTACACCGCATTATTTGCACCAAACATATACTCCATGTCCAACTTGGGTGGACGAATGTCTAGCACTCTTTTAAATTCAAAAGAAGTGCCTGACATGGGAACTTTTGATCCCTGAGTAATCGGAGAATTTATTGACGCCTCACAAAGTTTTAACAGTTCAAAGTAGAAACGTAGGCCTATTACTGTCACAGAAAGCGTCTGTTTTTTTATAAAATATATTTTCTAATTTTGTAGTTTTATCGTTCAATGTGAAATGTGTAAAAAAAACAACTTGTTTGTTTCTGAATAAAATGACACAAGATTAAAAAAAAGCAATACATTTCTCCATCATTTACCTTTTGATAAAAGCAAAATTAAATCCATTTATTTTATTAAATACATTCAAAATTAGTTGATCATTAATCGATGATTGATCGTTTTAAAAAAGTGATGATCGATCATGAAATTTGAAGTGATTCCCAACACTAATTATAAGCACTTTAAAGACAATTTTAGATTGAGATACATCATATCTCCCCATGAAAATTTTGAAAAGTTGGCAAGTATATATTTAGACTCAACGGACAAGTCTTCGAACACTTTTGCTCAATTAGCATATATATATAAATAATTCTATTCTTTATATAGAAATACAATATTTGCATGCATGATTACATTGACTTAATTATCGACCAATGCAACCTGCTTATGATATTCTATCCCCATCTCTACTCCTTACGGTAGATCATGTGATCATGAAGTACTAATACATGTATGTAGAAATTTTAACAACATTTATACTCACTGATGGTATAAATTATAAAAATATAGTTCAGACACACCTGGTCAATCTTTAGATACAAACCAGCGACGTGGCCCAGTGGTTAGGGTGCTAGCTTCATGCTGGTAGAAAGACTGGTGCTAGAATCCACAGTCCTAAGAACAAATCCTGGTTGGGTCAAAACGTAAGACTTTAAAATTAATGAAATCTTCTTGATCCCTGCTAAGCCCCAAGCATTACTGGGTAGGGGGAGGACTGGTTGGCTTGGTGTCAGGATAATGTGACCGAGTGAAGTATCATGTCAATGTGTCTGCGGCACAATATTTCAGTGAGGCAGCACTGTAAAGTCGCCATAAATATGTGTTGTCGCAAGCAGACATTGTCTCGATAAATCCTATATACATGAGTTAAAGGGACGCTAAACCAAACAAACTTTAGATACAACAAACTACATCTTACTAACTTGCAACTAAGAACAGGTAATTATATAAAGTCTTAAAATATAAGCTTAAGGTACATGTACATGTTATTGAATATTCACTAGTGGTTAACATTTTTTTTTATCATTTTCATTGAAGAATAATCTCATGCACGTGCAGCTTCATTTAAGGAATCTCAAATGGAAATTTTTGTTGAGCAATATACATTTATGAATTTGGGTTTTGTTTGTTGTATTTGGGTTTAATGTCCCTTTTAACACATGTCAAGGTCAACTGATCTAGATGATCTATTTGCTTGTGGCAATTAATATAGCACTGATGGCGACTTATTTATAGTGCTGTATCAATGAAATGTCACACCCAAGACACATTGATTGGATACCTTGCACTGTCACAGAGACAACAAAACTTTCTCTTTCCCTGTACTCTGAGGACTTTGCAAGGAGCAAGAAGGTTACCTAATCTTGAGTGTGACATGACCTTGGACAGAATCAACAACTTTTGGCAAACCAAGTCAACTGAGCTACTTTGGTAGATTTCATATATTTGTACAGATATATTACATGTATCTAAATGATTCTAGAACTATTGCATATACCGTACAAAACCAGTACTATTGCAGAGAATTATAACTGCATACAAACCGGTATATGCATGTTGACAATATAATATTCATATGCATGCAATTTTTATCATATAAAAATATAAAGTGGATTCCGGACTGTTCAATGTATATAAAAGATTAAAAAAGTGTAAATTGCTAATTGCATAAAGTGTAAAAAAAATAAGTCATGAAATTCTGCATTATTTATCTAAATCATTTAAATCCGGCTTAAGCTCTTGAAAAATTATAAACTTGCAATTGGTGAACTAAGGATAAATTTAACTGAAATAGTTTAGTTTAATTAAACAAGTAATATATAGGTCAAATGTCACAGGCCAACTTGTACTTGTGTATAGTCAGGAAATACTCTTGAAAGACTTCCTATATATAAGTTATAATTAAGCATATATGTACTCAACAATACAAGTGAACTAAAAGTAAATATAAATGTACTGAGTAAAATATATATGGGTTATACATGCAAACTGAAACTTTGTTTACAAGGACATTTATAGTGACAAAACATTTGGTTGACAAACAACATGGTCAAATTCACCATTCATGGCATTGTCTGCCATATCATCGACGAAAAACAGATGTGTTGCAAATGTTGAATTTTTTTTTAGCCAGTTGGAGAACAAAAATACTCTCCAATTTTTTAAGTCAGTAAATGATCTTTACCTTAAAGTCAGCTTAAATGCCTAATATTCATCTCTATATATACCTCTTAGATAATCATCATAAGCCTTTCACCTCCTAGTTCGATCCCCGTCCGGGGCGTGCTAGCGTGAGAAAGTTGCCAGTGACTTGCCGTACGTAGGTCGGTGGTTTACTCCGGGTACTCCGGTTTCCTCCACCAGTAAAACTGGCACGTACGTAAATGTTGATCGGACAATAAGCCCTTAATACAAACAAACAAACAAACTTGTCATTTATCGTTCCCTTACAAAGAAAATTAGTTGAAGATATCATATTTATTAATGACCAGTTTCAGTTCTTAATTCTACACTCTTACGTACTGTCATGGCACACGTTCTACATATGACCATACTACTGGACCTCAATGCAGTCAGTTACCCGGTGTGGGGTCATGACCTTTTTACTAATATAGAGGGAGCTGACCATTAGAACGGAGAGCAAGTGTTTATTTGCACGGGGAATTGTACACATGTATGGGATCTTCTCCAGCGATATTAGAAATATTTTCCACTATCCTTTTGGGAGAATTTTACTCATAAAACATGTTAAAATAAAAAGAATGCGACATCATTCGTAGCGAGTGTAAAAAGTATGCACTGGATCACCCCTTTATTTCTAGCGTGACCAATAACTGCTTTGCATAACAAACGAGAATTCTATCAAGCTACATTGTTGTAAAAACATATTAGATAATTGTTAAGCACTCCACTGTCTTCCACTTGTAACTAGGAAAGTCTAGGTAGACTTGCTACGTTCATGAGTAAATCGGTGAAATACACTGTTAATGGGTTAGTCGATACTGAGTACTTCTCATAATTTAGTTTAATAATAGTATATCCCCTCTATCCAACGAAAAGCGTCGTTTCGAAGGAAGTGTTCGATTGTTTCAATATTTACTCTTATTTAAAGGAAAAAGTCTCCGAGACGTACACAACTAAGTCATGGTCCAAGGACTAGTTTGACACAGTTTTAGTCTCAAATGCATGACAAACATATACATATTTGGGACAAGGGACCATGTTTACAGATGATCATTATGTGTGGACACATATGCTTTATCTGTACAATGAACAATCATACTATTTCAGTGAAACGCTCAAATTCCTTCCACTTTTGAAGAGCAGGGGGTCGTGAAGCCTTCAACATAGGTTGTTTACAAACTGCAATCACGATAAAATATGCCACCCTGTATTTTCAATCTGTATCGAATCTGTTATATTAAGAACATATATACTATGTAAAAGTAAAATCATTCTCTAACAATATATAAATTAAACACAATTTTGCATCGGTTCTGAGGCGATTTGCAGAAGATATTTTAGGATGTTTATTATAAATTAAAGTTCATTTTTATCTCCTATAACTGAAGAGTGGACATTCCTTTGCTCTATCGTCACCCAGTTAACCGACTGAAAGGAGGCGTCTTGTTGAAAACATCATAAGTCGAGAAAGCAGTGTTCTGGTATTATTCCCTCTGTTTGCGGTATGATGCGTTGTCTTTTGTTTCTGGGCCCATGCGGATGTACGTAATCTTTTGTATTCTTATAGTGACATATATTTCTTTTTTTAAAGTGGCAAGGATTGACATACACCGTAAGGACATGGGTTCATCGCGGCGGGTTGCACATGTGTAGCAGGACATGCTTATTATATCGCGAGCACATGGTTTATGTAGTTGTTACTGGATGTCAATGTATTATGTAGTTGTTACTGGATGTCCATGTCTTATGAAGTTGTTACTGGATGTCCATGTATTATGTAGCTGTTACTGGATGTCCATGTATTATGTAGCTGATGATGGATGTCCATGTCTTATGTAGCTGTAACTGGATGTCCATGTCTTATGTAGCTGTTACTGGATGTCAATGTATTATGTAGCTGTTACTGGATGTCCATGTATTATGTAGCTGTTACTGGATGTCCATGTATTATGTAGTTGTTACTGGATGTCCATGTCTTATGTAGCTGTTACTGGATGTCCATGTATTATGTAGCTGTTACTGGATGTCCATGTCTTATGTAGCTGTTACTGGATGTCCATGTCTTATGTAGCTGTTACTGGATGTCAATGTATTATGTAGCTGTTACTGGATGTCCATGTCTTATGTAGCTGTTACTGGATGTCCATGTATTATGTAGCTGTTACTGGA
>JAUMGZ010161725.1:0-16181 GCA_032359645.1 Pododesmus macrochisma
CAAAGGGTTTTAAATATTCGGGAATAAATCATGGGACCTAAATTGGTTTATGAAATCAATGCTGAACAATCCTACAAATATAACACTCCAAATCACACCAATTGCCGACGAAACTGGTGATTTTATTTCTTCAAATTGTGAATTTTAACAACAGGCATGCAAAAAGTTTCTAGGCCATGAATTTACGCATAAAATACATATATCAATATGTGAAACATGCCATTACAGTGCGTCTACCTGAAAAATGTGTACTTATGCATTTGAAATTGCTTCCTTCCCGTTTAAGGGTTGGAATAGCCTTATATACACCTCACTGTCCTTTTCACGGAACGTATTTCGCAAATTTCAAAAATCTTTTCAACTAGAATACATAGAGCCTAATGTTTTATATGTTGTAACATTGTGGCATGGAGAGCAAAGGTGTGGCCCTAGGGCCAAAAATAGATTGCACTTTATAAATATTGAAAATAGAGTGCCATTTCAACCAGATGGACTTTAAGGACCAATAGGCTTTTTGTGGCTTTTATGTTACAAGAGTAGTATTATAATATGTAACATATCGTACAAAACTTACAATACAATATACTAGTAGGAACTATCCTGAAGTGAAGACGATTAACAAAAAATTCAGATGATGGGAGGCTACATTGCAAAACCGGTAACTATGGAATCAAGGTCACTGATAGGTTCAATGACGCAGTGGCTCAGAGGTAGATCATTCGCGCATCTTGACCCATAAGGCACTGCTCCGATTCCCGCCGCGTCACACCTACGACGTTTAAATTAGGTAATCTTCTATTAAACTCCTAAGTGCTCAGCATTACTGGGTAGGAGGAGGACTGGTTGGCCCGGTGTAAGGATAATGGGACGAAGTGAAGTATCTTGTCAATATGTCTGCGGCGTGAAATTTCAGTGATACAGCACTATAAAGTCGCCATCAATGCGCACTGCCCCAAGCAGACGCCGTGTCGATATGACATAGACATGAGTTAAATGGACGTTAAATCTCAATGAAACAAACAAACAATCACTGACAGGTTCAAAATTATATCACAAGGTCCAAATGAATGAAACACTTTGAGGTTAAAATTCAGCAATAACATTTCACATTATATACTTCTCATACCACAATATGAATTACAAATAAACTTAAGAGGCATATACAGGGTGTAACCATTCTCCTATGGGTGCTACTAAGGTACCAGAAAAAGGGAAATGTAACAAAATGTCACATTTGTAATCAATCGAGAAAAAAAGATTTAGGATCAACAGAACAAAGGCTATTGACTCAAACAATGGCCCCATCAAACAGTCATCATCAAAATGAACTTGCCTACTTAAACAGGAATTTAAAAGTGACGCAAATGTTTGTTTGTTTGTTCGTTTATTTATTTAGGGCTTAACGTCACTTCCAGAATATCTCAGCGATATCGTGACCAAAGAACAAGGAGAAAGACCAAATCAAATGATAGGTCAGAAAGAGAAACGGTGACAGGAAAGGGAAAACAAAGCAATAGGGATAATTTAGAAAGAAGGAAGACCCCATGCAACGGCGCTTCCACCTACTCTTCTATCGAACTTTGACTGGGGATCTTTATCGTGCCAGGGTTTAACAATCCCACACACATGGGACCGTTATTTTAGCGTCCCTCCGAAAGACGTGCTAATCTCACTCCTTTATACGGACAGTAAATTTTGCATTTAGTTTTTAAAGATAAGTTAGAGATATTTCAATTAAAATCTGATAATTGTAATTATATTCTGAGTGCGTCCCTCGTTTTCTTTCTATTTACCCATAACTGTGGCCTTGCTGATAATGGATAACGTCTTTGTGTTTTGTATTTGCTTCTTTAATTTTAGATATTGTAAATTTTGTGAAGATTCCGTATAGGAGAATTATAGGTGTCAATATGTGTTTGTATCGTCGATATATATTAAAACTGAGTAATATGATTTCAATTCAATTCAATTCATTTGCTTTATTCCGTATGCAGACATCATATAGGATAAAATTTACACATATTACAATATATAATAATTACATGAGATGGCGGAGTACATAACCATTACACAGATTTTACCATGAAAACTTTTTTACAAATACATTAAATTAACAAGTCTTTCTAATTCTATTAGCACACAAGAAAGCGTGGAGATGATAACATGTGATGGCGCAGAGCTCAACACAAAACTAATCCAACTAGGATTCAATTACTCGATTATTCACACCAAACAAATTCAATGATTCATTCCAATAAAACATTTCTCATAGAGACTGCTTTTACTAAATATTTACTTAAATTACGTAAAGTTTTAACATTTCTACACCTACCTGTTTGCCGCCATCTTTAATATGCCATTTGATAAAACTTAATTTTCTAAGTTTGTTTTGTTGCAATATATTTGATTAGGTTGCAGTGATAAAATATATTATTTGATGTTTTGTTTTGTTGCAAAATATTGGATTAGGTTGCACTGCTAACATTTATTATTTTAGGTTTTGTTTTGTCTTGCTCCAATATATTAGCTTTTGTTACACCTTACACTATTCGCTTCAATTCAGGTGATCTTTAATACCGTTTCGTGATAAAGATTATAGGTGTTAAATCTGATGCGTATCAAACTTCAAATCAAAGTATCCGATACCAGTCTGTGTGAATGCATTTCTTTGTCATCTTCGCATCGTTTTTGACGGCTTCTGCAGATTCTGCTGTCAAGTGTAAAGTCGGTTAAGCGAGTATTACAGCCAGCCAATCGATAACAGCATGATGTAATAAAGGCTTCACCTATTTGACACGTGTGTTAGTTTGGATACGGGAATTTAATTAGTGTGAAGAGTACAGAATTATTTTTTATTAACTCTCAATCCACAGAACGTTACCAGAATTACAGACTTTCACGAAAATATCACTGTTCCTTTTAAGAGTATGTACTTTATAACGATTTAACCATAATTGTAAAATTCAGAACAAATTCTTATAAAGTGTTTGCCTGAAAGCACATTAGGGGTGTATTGTCAAAATACATTTACAATGGACTTTGCTCTTTATATCTATAAAATGAGGATTGTGAGATGCTATCGTGGAACTACATGACCTTCGTTTATATAGGACGAAAGCCAAAAAGAGTGGATTTGAAGATGCTATCATAAAATAAAAAAAACCTACGTATATATAAGATGAAGTTCAAGAAGAATGGGTTGGGATATCCTTTAATAAAACAACACGACCTTCATATGTATACGATGAAGTTCAAAGTGGATTGGGAGATGCTATCAGTAAACTACATGGCGTTCATATTAAGATGAATGCAGAAAAGAGTGGATTGGGAGATGCTATCAGTAAACTACATGGCGTTCATATAAGATGAATGCAGAAAAGAGTGGATTCGGAGATGCTATCAGTAAACTAAATGGCGTTCATATAAGATGAATGCAGACAAGACTGGATTGGGAGATGCTATCAGTAAACTACATGGCGTTCATATAAGATGAATGCAGACAAGACTGGATTGGGAGATAAGTGCAGAAAAGAGTGGATTGGAAGATGCTACCAGTAAACTACATGGTGTTCATAAAAGATGAATGCAGAAAAAAGTGGATTGGAAGATGCTATCATTAAACTACATGGCGTTCATATAAGATGAATGCAGAAAAGACTGGATTGGAAGATGATATCAGTAAACTACATGGCGTTCATATAAGATGAATGCAGACAAGAGTGGATTGGGAGATGCTATCAGTAAACTACATGGCGTTCATATAATATGAATGCAGAAAAGACTGGATTGGGAGATGCTACATGTATCAGTAAACTACATGGCGTTGATATAAGATGAATGCAGAAAAGACTGGATTTGGAGATGCTATCAGTGAACTGCATGGCGTTCATATAAGATGAATGCAGAAAAGATTTGAAGATGCTATGAAGTTGTTATCATTGAACTATACAAATATAAGATGGAGTCCAAAAAGAGAATGAAATATTAACATTACTCAATCGAGCACCTGGTTTTGCTTTTTTAAATAGACTTTTCGTGACGTTTCATTTTAAGTCCATCTGGATCAAAGGTCCAAGGTGGACTTTTCTCTTACATATCTCACCAGTCGTCGTAAACTTTTCACATTTCGACATCTTCCCAAACGAAACTGGACCAATTTCATCCAAACTTTGTAGGACATATCCCTAGGGGAAGGGAATTCAGACTTATTCAAATGAAGGGGTTTGGTCCCATAGGGCATCAGTAGGGGATCAAAAGGGGTCAAATTTGACAAAACTTAAAAAAAAAGTCGAATAAACTAGATGGCCTTTAAGCTTTGATATATAGTAACTCTAGGGCATGAAAAAGAAAGTTTGTTCAAGGCGTGACAGTTGGGTCAAACATTGGTTACACGTTTATGGGTCAATTTCAACATTATAAATATAAAGTATTAATATAAAATCATGTTAACTTTTCAACTTCATGGTCCAAACCACTATTCCAATTTCATCAAAACTTTGTAGCAGGCATCCTTAGGGGAAGAGGATTCATATTGGTGCAAATGAGGGGGCTCATTTCATCGGGGTGCTTATCTCTATTACTTTCATTTTTCTGTCCTATCTTTTGGTTTTCCTCCTTTGGTCTTTTGTCGCGATATCGGTGAAATATTCTGGAAGTGACGTTAAACCCTAATTAAACAAACAAACAAGCATCTAGTGTTACATGTATTAGATAAAGGGATTCTGTGTTGCCTCTTGCCGCGTTGATTGATTGATTGAGATATTATCAGTGATGCATTATGAGTCTTTACCTTTTTCGTAAACCCTTGTTGGTATGTGTATATTTGTTTATTAGATTTGAGCTTCCCTTTAACTCATGTATAGGTCATATCGAGACGGTGTCTGCTGGCGACAGTGCGCACTTATGGCGATTTTATAGTGTTGTCTCACTGAGATATCACGCCGCAGACACACTGAGATTATACTTCAGCCGGTTACATTATCCTGACACCGAGCCAAGGAGTCCTACTCCTACCTAGTGATGCTGGACGATTGCTTTGTTGTAGCGTAAAAGAGGTTTTTTTTATATGTATGAGTAGAATTGTTTGTATAATTGTTCAAAGAATTGGCATTACTGATATGCCTCGGTAGTTGCTGGCCGTTGTCTTATCCCTATTTTTCTTAAGCACTGGAGTCATCCTTCCTTTATTATGTCTGGAATATTTTGTTGAATCATTGCATTAGCAATGTAGTGTAAGACTCTCGATGCTGTTGTAGCATGTTTTTAAATGTTCAGCTGTTAGACCAGAAGAGTCCACAGCCCTCCGGTTTGATAGTTAATTTAGAATACAAAAATGCAAACTGTAACATGCCTCTAATAAATATGATATTTATAAAAGGAAAGAGCCAATACTCTATGTGAGACTCCCCGCCCCGAACCCCAGTGATAATGATGAGGCGGTAAGCATTTTAAGGTGCAAAATATGTTTTCTACTAGAAAAGTAGTGTGATGTATGCATTTTAATACTATACCCTACCATACAGTAAGTTGGTGTGTAAAATATACCACAATATCAAATTTTGTTTCATTAACATAACAAGTAGAACAGTCAACATGTAAAGAAAAAATTGTGATTTAATACGTATGAAAGAATCCATCATGAAGTCGGTTCTTGTAGCCATTCATCCCATTAAGCATGCAAGCACAAAATAAAAATGTATAACCCTGTTCGTGCAAAGACATTAATAACAACTCTGCTCTGTTTTACTGGAGTATAGTTCATCTAATGGAATGGAACACATGAGGTTTGAGTGTCTCGATGACCTGGAGAGCTTAGCTGGCGGAAACTTATGTTTCTGTAAGGGTCACCAAAGTCGGACAAGTTGAAGGGTAGAGACCAGACAAATATCAGCATGGCATTCCGAAGTGACACCATAAAGATCCCCGTGCAAAGTTCGATAGAAGAGTAGGCGAAAACGTCGTTATATGGGATCGTCTTTTTTTACTGAACTATCCCTATTGCTTTGTTTTCACGGTCCCGTCGCCGCATCTATTCCTGTCCTAATGTTTGATTTTTCCTTTTGGTCTTTTGTCACAATATTACGTTATTTTGATATAATAAAATATTTTTCTCCTACAATCTATGCATGTTACATCACTCAGAAGATGCTGGTTTTATAAATTTATCCCACATATTAGATAACAATTAGCGTTGTTTCGATTGGCGTAAACTTGAATAGAAATTAAGGCACTATACCGCGCAATCTCACTTGAACAATATACGCCGTCTCAACATACGCACCTGAAATAGATCAGACTTTGAATGGATAGATGTTTCTATTGTCTAAAGCATCAAGTTCTTGATTTTATATTTCGAAACTCTTCAATGAAAATCAGTTTTTCCTATTTCTTGTTTTGAATGGTTGAGATAAAAAAAAAAATGCTTGTATATGGCACCAAAACTTATGATTAGTTAAGTGTTTTACCTAACTCTCGTTAGTATGTGTTCAGATTTTAAAAGAACCCTGGCAAGTCACGGTTCGTTGTAAAATCTGAAATTTAACTAACTCGAGTTGGATCAAACCGATAACCAATCGTAACTCGTTAAGGAACCTACGTATAGTTGTTTTTTCTAGTTCCGGCACCACTTCACGTTTTTTCCGCTGCTGGTAAATGTCATCATTGTCTAACGTGCATTGGTAGATAATATCTCGTCTTTGAAACACTTCATGAATTATATCATTTGGGCATATATTAACACCTCAATATATCAGAAGAAAAATTACACCCCTTTTCCCTAGTTTAGATTATGCCACTGGGTTCTGGAAACAGCAATAGTGTGCAAATTGAGTGCAGTTAGGGGGGACTTTTATCGTGCGTTTCAAAGTACACTTAAAGATTTTTTGCATATAAGTTTAGGATGTGAAATTACAAATAATAAGACAAATTCAAGGTATCTGACTTGTAAAGGTCATAACTGCAAAAACTATTAAATTTGCATATTATTTTCTAGAAAATTCCTTTCCAAGGTTTGAGCAAATAAAGGTCTGGTGTATTAAAAGTAGAATATTAGTTATGCACTCGAAAAAAATGAAGACATGTTCTTTAGCGTTAAATGACGGAACTAGGAAAACAACTTCTGTATACCAATTTAATATGATAATTTTCTGAGTTTAGGACTGGTTTGCATACGACTGTCTCATATTTATATCCATTTATAGTACATAAGAATATAAGCAATAGTATCAACTTGACAGCTTACACCTATTTGCAAATTACATTCATATAATCAGACTAATTAGTCTTATGAAAATAAGCCAACAAGACCACATAACAAAATCCTGCGTTTAAAGCATCAAGAACAATATACCCTCTTCAGATTTCACTTCTAGAATCCATTTATTCAAAATCTTGCATCTTTAAATACACCCCCATGAAGCCGCTAGCGTTTTGAAGTGTTCATTTCAACTTGGAGCTTGTTCCGGTTAGATATTTACATGTTGTGTCAATCTTGATCTTGTCATCGCAACCATCAATCATTTCCCGCCATTTAAAGGCAGGAATCTTGTTTCATTGACAGTTGGGCATATACATCGATACAGCGGAGCAATAGATCATTCCCATTATAAATTCGAGGGTGTAGAGAAGAAAACATGCACTTGTGAGGTATGCAAGATACAACATGTTATAGCATTGTGTGACTTGGATAAAAAAATAGAACCTACACTAAAATATCGATGCGCTATTTTTACAGCAAATGGGGATATTTTTTGTAAAACGCAAAAATCTGCCTAAATAGCTAGTACATGTATATGTTCCGGTATATTGTAATTTGCACATTCATGTAAATGTCCGTTAAATTAGTTCCGGAACATGTAAATTGATATTTTTAAATAAAACGTTACTTATTAATTGTAAAGTTATATTACTATAGCATAAAGTATATTATATGTTTCGCTGTTATGTTTAAATTCTGTATATATTTTCATATTGTATATGTAACTGACAGAAATATTTTTATACTTGCAAAGACCCTTCTTTTTACTTTTTGGATTAAACGTAATTGAGCCCTACCTGATAATTCATCATTTTTGATTCATGATTCAGGTTGCATTTTTGTATTTTGAAACTACCCTTGCTACATTGATATATACGTTTAGAAATGATTCCTATCTTATACTGTTCTGCATTTAACAGTTTGGCTATTTTGGTTTATTCCCTGTAATCAATTTTATTCATCCTTTTAAAATGTTTGCCGTCCCAAAATAATGGAAACCTTATTCCACTTGATTGAAAGGAAGCAATTTTAAATAAGTGAATGCTACATTGACAAGATACTTTTTATAAAAGTATTAAAGTTTATGCAAATTTCTGATTATGTTTCAATATCAGTAATTTTTACTTGTTTTCAGAGTTCAATACATTGCGGCTTAGAGATTCGATGTGAGGTCATGGCAAACTTCAAAGGTAAGGAATATATATTTAATGCAGTCAATAGTTTTTCTTTTATTCTAGATTCATTTGGTTTGGTAACAAAAAGCCTTCCATTGCTCTTGAATGTGCTTTGGTGACTCAACGTTGGAATAAAACAGGCTGTGTCTGTTCAAATGTCCGTCCGACAGATTATTTGCCTGCTGTTTTTAGTTTGTTTATTCTCGTGAGTAAGTTGTAATAAAACTATTTACACCTTCTGATAAATTGTCCCAAAACCAATTTTTAAAGGCGTCAAATATCGCATGTTGCTGTTATCGGAACTATTCATTGCCTAGCATATCTACATAAACGATATGCTAGAGATATGCTACACAATGAAACACAGCGCAACGCCCCGTGGTTTCGCATTTTGTGACCGTCCTGTGTCAGTCCAAAGGAATAACCAATCTTGAAGTTTGTTAGGCATCATTTTAATTCCTTTTTATGTTATTGCTGATTGGTTGGTATGGCTGTTCTTGGTTTGTAAATGGCGTTCATTTTGATGGCTTCCCTGTGTTTGAGATCTTGTCGTGGTAGGAAGGTGTAAGTGCTCTGATGTCATGGAAGTATGGGGAAACGCCGTTGAATTGGTTTATCCTTCTTTCTGTACTACTTATATAGATGTCCCATTCCTGTCGTTCCTTCTCTTTCGGTTCCATCGTACATTTTACTCCTTTGGTTATAATATTGGTGAAATACATCAGAGAAAACGTTAAGTCACAAACAAACCGTTTGCGTGATTTCTTTTTATGTTGTTTGTTTATTTTATTGTAAACTGAAACATGTCACAAATAAAAATAATATTTCTAAGATGAAAAAGTCAACACTGTGCGACTGAGATACCCTTATCCATCTATTAAGTATAGACAAAACCTCGGTAAATCAAAACTATAAAGCCAAAGAAGGGGGGGGGGGGGTAAACGTCACTTCTACAATAGTTTAGCAATATTGCAACAAATTTAGAAAACCAAAAGGATTAGACAAGAAGAGAAGTGGTCACAAGACGGAGTTTGAGGTCATGCAGCGTCGTTACCATCTCCTCTCGTTGCACTTTACACGGGCTCTTTAACGTGTTGATAAATATAATAACTGTTGACGTTAGTTAAGTGTTCTTTACCACATTGTAATGGTGTCGTAGTGTCTGTTATTTCATATGTTGCATATGTCTCATTGGCATATTTTCCGCGGTGGTCTAGTGGTTAAAGTCGCCGACTTGTAATCATAAGAGCCTTTCACCTCCTAGTTCGATTCCCGTCCGGGGCGTGCTAGTGTGAAAAAGTTGCCAGTGACTTGCCGTAGGTTGGTAGTTTACTCCGGTTTCCTCCACCAGTTGAACTGACACGTCCGTAAATGACCTTAGCTGTTGATCAGGCAAAAAGCCCTTAATACAAACAAACATTGGCATATTTTATAAAGGCTTTGATAGTTCGATGTTTCTTTGTTGACGTTTGCCTTTGTATTGTGCATCTGTTTTAACTTGCTTTTTACTAGAAAGAAATATATCAAATAATATAAAAAGAAATACTTTGAAAATAACCTATTTTTAGATAAAAACAGATGAATTGCAAAAACAACAAAGAGGGGGAGGGGTGTCAATAGCAGTGTTAACTTGGGCCCAAGACCTGTACAAACTTTCGCAAAAATATCAAAATGCACGAAAATAGAATAGGTTTTAACATAAGTATAGTAAAATGTTTGTATTTTACTGTATGAATTATATTTAAGGCTATGAACGGTGGCAAATGATAACAAATAGCCATTAAAAGTGACCAAAATTAGAAAAAAGGCTTTTTTGCCAATTCTAGCTGTTGTAACAGGCTATTCTATTACGAATATGCAGAGATTTTACATATGTGTAATCACTTCATAAACCCCGTACATCACGGGAATATTAATAATATATCTGCGCTTAGTGTCATATTGAAATTTTTGTACCTGTAAAATTGTTAACATTGGCCCACAATTTTTTTTACGATTTTCGGCCTATCTTAAGCCCTATTTATAATTATTTGCCAAACTTTCACCTCAAAAAAGAATTCATATATTGAAATAAAGGCATTCTACTATACATCTGTGAGAACCAATTGTATGTTCATGCATTTCGATTTGTTGAGAACCCTAGTCCAAAGTTAACATTACTATTGACATCGGTATCTTTATCGTGTCAGGGGGTTAAAATCCCTGTTCATGGGAATACCAGCTAAACGTCCCCTCCGAAGGACATGTTGATCCTTGTCTGTCCTCTTCCTTTTACCCTAGTTCCCGGTGACATAAAAATGGTTGTCGTACCAGTAAGAAGTTTGATGTGTTTAGGTTATTGTTCTCTTCGTATTGTACGTTGAATTTTTTCACTTTCACCTTGGTCAAATTGTGTTGTATTAGTTCCTTTTACTTCAGACGTTGATGTCGCTTCTGTACAGTTCACATACAAAATATATATATATATATACTAATTTTCTAAAATAACTGCTGTTTCATAACTAAAGTACACATCTTAAAATGTTGGTGTTATTGACAAGTTATCAGTCTTTTGCTTCAGAGCTTTGATTTATCGAGATTTTGTCTATTTTAAATTCATCAATCATTCGAGTCCGTTGATGACGGTTGATTCGGAGCTTGACTTCGGGTCATGGGCGGGGTCCTCTCACCCATTTGGTTATTGGTTTGAAGTAAATTTTAATGCCCAAACTAAAACAGTCTCATTTGGCTTGTTAGGTCTTGTGGTGACTTTTTGATGAAGCTATTGTTTGTTTGTCAATAGCGTTTGTTATGTTGATCCTATTTCTTCTTGTTTTATAAAATTACGAACTGAAACTGGCCATAAATGATTACCATATCTATAAGAGGACAAAATCAACTTTCTGTGTAAGAGAACCTCGTACAAGAGGCAATGCTTAGCTACATATCAACCGTCATCAGAGGGCGCTCCAGTGAAAATCAAATGGTGTTTATTCTCTGCAGTGCATAAGAAATACTTTAGATTAAATCGAGATACATTATTTATTCGTATATAGTCAGATAGGTTGAAGGGTAGATACCAGACAAAGATCTGCACGTCCTTCGTAGGGACGCTTAGCTGGCGGTCCCGTTTACAGGGATTTTTAACCCCCTGGCACGATAACGATCCCCATGTAAAGTTCGATAAGACTAGGCGGAAACGCCGTTGCATGGGCTCATCCTTCTTTCTGAACTATCTCTATTACTTTCATATCCCGTTCCTGTCACCGCTTCTCTTCCTGTCCTATCGTTTGGTTTTTCTACTTTGGTCTTTTGTCACGATATCGGTGAAAGATTCTGGAAGTGATGTTAATCCCACAACAAACAAACAAGTATATATCAATATTATAATTCAATTTTAAGAGCATTAATTTTATGATGTCTAAAAGGAAATTTTCTTCTTGATGTTCTTGACGCACTAAGTGATATATTATGTACTATAATTAAACTTATTTCAGACCTGACAACCTTGAGTAAACTAAACATAGATTTAGATTTATGTCGATGACGAAAGCATTTAGAGGAAGTTATATTTCATTTCATTTAGCAGATTCCACAAGATCAATCGCATTGCATAACAGGTAAATCTGGTTGGAAATAATATATCACGCAAGTCCTGTGACAATTTATGTATCGATAAGTTCATTAAACCAATAAATCACATGTCAGTTTGAATTATGACGTACAGTTAAAGAAACTGTATTTTCACGGCCATTGTCTGTAGGAACAATGTGGTTATGACATGATGAAAGCATCAAAAGAAGAATACAGTCCTTTCCCGTTCATGAATCTTGACGGTCCAACAATTGCCATTGTAAATCAAAATATTGCGTCAACAAGATAATAATTTAGATGCAATGCAACTTAATTTTCTTCGGTGATGAATTTCAATCGAATTTCTTTAAAAAACAAGACAAAAAAAACGTTAAAAGATATCTACAACTGGTTGCACATAATATGATCAAATGGTATTAAAAACATATCATTCATAAAAACAAGATTTAGTTGTGAAGTTTATAAACTATGTACTTATTTTCATGGTTACTCTAGTTTAAATGTTAAGCAAACTGGTCTTGGGACAACTTTTTCGCTAGATGTTTGACATAGACAAAAAAACTAATCTAATTGCAAACTAAAGAAGTAGCAACAGGCATTTCTATTCGAAACTACAAGTTAAACTAGGTGATCGTAAAAATTTAGACTTTCCTGATATATATATATACATATATATATATATGACGCTTATTCACAGTCCGTGATGTCACAAAACTACGACTGGCTACGATAAACTTCAATAAATTTCAAAAATTAGCATGATTGTCAGTCCCTCTTATTCAGATGCAATTCAGTCTGACATCAAATTTTTCTGAAGGACAAATGACTTAACCAATTTTTGTTGATTTATTTTGATAGAATTATTCAACTTCTGGTAGGATCGCCTAAATCAGACAGAGTCCAGACAAAGATCAGCTCATTCTTTGGTTCGGAGTCGACGCTAAGATACATGTAGCGGTCCCAAACATAGCGATTTTTTTACCCTCTGGTACTATAAAAATATCCATATGAAGTTGGATTTAAGGGATTGCTCATGCTTCTTTTGTATTATTCGTATCAATTTATATTACTTAATGTATTTGTATTGATTGTCTTTGTTTTGGCTATGAGCTGTACTGCTTCAGGAAATATACATTACATTATTTATAGAATATCGTCTAAAGTGCCTTTATAAGGCTGTTTTTCATACTAAACAAATTCTGAACAAATATCATCACTTCCTTGTGGTACTCGAATCTGGTACAGAAGTTTAGTGTAAAAGTATGTGATTCTCATGTAGGAAGTCAAATGGTCGTCATCAGGACACATCAAAGTTGATATGGCAAATCCGTTTCTCGAGGGTGGGTTTTGAGACAGTCCCTACGTCAAGTTTTTCTATATACTACCATTGAAACATCACGGCGGGTGACACGTGTGTTACAGGAAACGCTCAATTCTTCGCGAACACATGGTCTGTGCGTTGCCTTTTTGTTAATGTTTGTTTTTGTTTTCTCCTGTTGCTTTTCTATCTCCGTCGACTTAGAATAAGACCTTATGTATTTTTTTCGTTTTTAGATTACATGTTCTTATATCTTGCAGATGACATTTACCAAGATTCAGCTACAAAATCAACTCTGTAACCAATTCAAACCCAGAAATACAAAAGTGCAAACTCAAAAGTGTCAACGATAAATACAATATCTATACGATAACAAAACAAAAAACTCGTCCAAGATTCTCTGTCTAGCCACGAATCAACAATCATCAGTAAACGCCCAAAATAAAATGATTTAGGATTGATGAGACAGAAATGACAGGCCTAGGTTAAATATCATGATGTATATTGAACGTGTCTAATATTTCCATAGTTCATGGCAGTGATTAGAATCGGTTTTGGTTGGTCGTATTTACTTCATTGACGTTATTTTTAATGCCCGTCTCTTTTTGCGTGCTCATTCTGGTGGTGCTTTTTGATGAAGCTATTGGTTTGTTTTGTCAATAACTTTCGCTCTGTTGATCCTATTTCTTCTTGCAAAGCACATGCTCAACTTGGGACAAGTTCTCATGCTCGTGAATCAAGATGAAAGAATGCCAAGCCATTTACACAGGACTTTTGGTACTTCTGAAACTTTCTATGAAGTGGTCACATGTGTCGTGTTGGGTGTCATTTATAAGTTGTGTCTCGAAGTTCTTCAAACACATTAATCTGGAAACAGAGCCATAATATTATGTCGCACAATGGATTGACAGCCAGTCTCTTGACAATCACTATAGAAAGTTCATTTAAACCAAGTACCTGACATAGAAATACGATGGAATAATGGGCCACTTGTATTGCCATCAGTAGTATTTATTACGGCTTGATACAAACAGATGCATTGCACAACAACACGTACCTGTAAGAGTGCATATAAAAGTACATGCGAGTGCGTGGATCAGTGAAGTTTTTATCAAGAGTGATTCAGCATAAGTAATTTTTCATTCCGACCTTCATTGCTGCAGCTCTTGCATCATGATATGTACGCAAGTATGATTGATGCGCTCGGTCTAACATCCAAATTGCAACTCGGTTACATGTTATATCTTATACACAATGTAGAGTGTCGTGTTTTGTCTTCTTATTTGCTTGTAGAATTTTGTGTTATACCAAAGTATGACATAACAAAAACATAAATATGATGAGTGAATCTCTGCTGGAGTGTTTGCTAAAGTGATTTGCTATTTTGAGATTGTTTCATATTTGTGCTTGGTTACGCCATTTTATTCAAAATGTTGTTGGCTGTTATTTTTGTTTATTATTGCAATGTAAACTATCCTTGTAATTTGAATTTGATGCAGTTTGCAAGTTTGTATTTAAAGGGAATATCTATAGTTTATGAAGCATAAACATTACAAGTCATTTCTCTCAAATTACATGTAGTTCGGGTTAGTTTCTGGGGAGTTTTGCCGTCAATCGTTAATACATGTGAAATTATATATTTTAATAATAATTCAATCAGATTAGGCAAATAAGTGCAGCAACATTCTGCTGTGGCATTTATGTTGGAAGCCTATACCGGTATAAGTAGTATTTGGTTCACATTTTTTGCATGCTGTCAGACGAAAACACTGGTTTGTTCGCAACAGCTGTCCAGACAAATACATTGATGAGTTCTATTTTGGTTGCTCATGTATCCAAATAACTGGTTATTGACTTAATTATTTGGGAATTTTGTTTCAAGCATTAAGCTTGCCTCTATCTCCCAGTGTGGTTCCGTAGTCTTTATTTATCTAGGTATTGTCTGTTGTTAATTCGTTGTCTCTTGACCGTCCATTGAAGATGATTGATTCGTAGCTAAGCCTGAAATATAGGACACTAAACTTTCAAGCAGATCGTAGGTGTTTGTCTATTTAATTGCATATACTTATAATAGAAATTCCAAACTTGAAAAGTAGTACATTATAAAAACCAAGCCGATATTCAAAAGCCGTTCATGCAAGTCCATGGATGGACATGGGCGAATAAAGGGAATTATATTTATTGATCCATCTTAATTTGCAAGTATGTATAGATTTATTAGCCTCGTTCTGAACATTTCCTGTTGTCGCTTGTCTTCCTATACTATCATTAGGGTAAGTGTCGTTAAACCCTTTTAAATAAACAAACAGTTGAAAAGTTTATGCTTTGCCATATTACACATTTGGATAAAGGTCTTTGCTCCTGTCACTCCTTCCGTAACACTGTGGGGCACTACGTTTGTGTAATCTGGATCTCCTACAGGTTTCCGTAGATTTTTTGCAAACTTAGCACATTTATTACAGATTTATTGAAGATGTGTACATCCCCTTTTGACGAGATTTGGTGAATTTTTAGAAAAAATACTATGTGTTTAACTTAGTCAATTTTTTACACTCTCTTAATATACGGTACTGAGTTTTTGTAATCTGAATCTCCTACAGGTTTCTGTATATTTTTCTCAAACTTTGCACATTTATTACAGGACACATCGAAGATGTGCACCTTCCCTTTTGGAGAGATTTGGTGAATTTGTAGAAAAATTCCTATGTGTTGAATTTTCTGATGAATTTTCATAGAATTTATGTGTGTTGAACTTAGCCAGCCAGTTTGCAATGAGTTTTTTAAACTTTTGTTTATTTAATTAGAACTCACAAAATGATAAATGCATTTTTATGAACGCATAGCTTTATAAATTATATAG
>JAUMGZ010161736.1:0-28480 GCA_032359645.1 Pododesmus macrochisma
TTTAGCTCTAGGCCTTCTAGTTTATTAGAAGATTTTTTAAATTCTGTCAAATTTCCCCCCCTTTTGGCCCCCTAGTGGAGCACCCTAGGAACCAAGCCCCTTAATTTGAACAAATCTAAATCCCCTTCCCCAGGGATTTTTCCTACCAAGTTTGGATGAAATTGGTCCAGTGGTTTTGGTCAAGAAGTCAAAAATGTGAAAAGCTTACACATTTGCCATAGTGTTGAACTTTGACCCGAAAACGTGTATCCCATTTTTGACCCCAGGGTCACGCCTTAAACAAACTTGGTTCTCCATGCCCTAAAGTTACTACATACCAAAACACTAGGTCTTCTAGTTTATTAAAATGTTTTTAAAATTCTGTCAAATTGTCGAAAATGTGAAAAGTTAATGCCGAAGGATGACAGATGAAGAACGGCTAACGACGGACAGGATTTGTATGGAAAAAGTCCACCTTGGACCTTTAGTCCAGATGGACTCAAAATGTATTAATATCAGTTTTAACAATAAATATCACTTTATGAATGTAACCCTCCCATTCAAGGTTTAACTATCAATACATTAATGAGATCATAATAATTCAATGCATGGTGGATGTAAAATGACATCAAAAGTTTAATGAAAACAAAAGGCCCATCGGGCCTTAACGTCCATCTGGATTGGCATATGAGTACTTTTGATTCTTATGTCACGCCTTGAACAAAGTTGGTTCTCTATTCCCTAAAGTTACTACAAACCAAAGTATTAAGCACTAGGCCTTCTAGTTTATAAGAAGATTTTCAAAATTTTGTCAATCCTTTCCTATTTGGGCCCCTAAGTGACCTTCTCTGGGTACTGAGCCCAATCATTTGAACAAATCTGTACCCCCATTTTACCTAAAGATGATATCAACCAAGTTTTGGTGGAATTGGTCCAATAGCGTTGTAAAAGCAGTCGAAATTGTTAAAAGTTAACATATTTGCGATATATACAGTGTTGGACTTTGACCCGAAATGCATAACCTTTTTTTACCCCTGGACACGCCTGGAACAAATTTGGTTCTCCATGCCCTAAAATTACTACATACCAAAGCATTAAGCTCTAAGCCTTCTTGTTTATTAGAAGAAATTTTTTGAAATGTTGTAAAAGTTCCCCCTTTTGAACCCCTAGTGGTGACCATTCATTTGAATATTTCTGAATCCCCTTCCCCTAGGGATACTTTCTACCAAGTTTGGATAAAATTAGTCCAATTATTTTGGACAAGAATTCGAATATATATGTGGAATGTTTGCATATTTGCTATATATATAGTGTTGAACTTGACCCAAAAACGTGTAAACTATTTTTGACCCTAGGGTCACGCCTTGAGCAAACTTGGTTCTCTGTGTCCTAAAGTTACTACATACCAAAACATTAAGCTCTAGGTCTTCTAGTTTATTAGAAGATTTTTTGAAATTTCCCCCCTTTTAGACCCTAAAGTGGCGCCCCCTGTGGGCTGAGCCTCTTCATTTGTACAAATCTGAATCCCCCTCCCCTAGGGATACTTCCTACTAAGTTTGGATGAAATTGGTCCAGTTATTTTGGATAAGAAGTCGAAAATATGAAAAGTTATCATATTTGCTATAGTGTTGAACTTTGACCCCAAAACGTGTAACCTATTTTTCACCCCAGAGTCAGGCCTTGAACAAACTTGGTTCTCCATGCCCTAAAGTTACTATATATCAAAACATGAAGCTTTAGGTCTTCTAGTTTATTAGAAGAAGGTTTTTGAAGTTTTGTCAATTTCCCCCCCTTTTTGCCCCCTGGGGGCCAAGCCCCTTTATTCGAACAAATCTGAATCCCCTTCCCCTAAGGACACTTCCTACCAAGTTTTGATAAAAATGGTCCAGTGGTTAAGGGGAAGAAGTCGTAAATGTTAAAAGTTAACGCCGACGGACGACAGGATTTGTATGGGAAAATCCACCTTGGACCTTTTGTCCAGATGGACTAAAAAGGCACCACCTGTCAGGCCCCTACCATTTCTAAAACTTTGACACAAACATTAAACTTAGGCTATTTTTAGTAACAAAGTTCTCTGATTCTCTTGAGCCTCCCCCCTTGCCCCTACTCGAGTATAAATTCTGATCCTCACTTTGCATAATGTTGGTCAAAAGCCAAAAGTTAGTTTCAGAGATGTCTTTGAAAGTTTTGCACTATGTGACCCTGACCCTCAGCCCCTTCTTGAGTATAAATGCTGATCCTTATCATTTAAGCATCATTTTAGGAAAGGGACAAAATCCACCAGTTAGTTTCAGAGGAAATGCCTTTTGAAAGTTTTGCACTTTGTGACCCTGACCCTGGGCCCCTTCTTGAGTATAAATGCTGATCCTCATCATCTAAGCATCATTTTGTGAAAGGGACAAAATCCACCAGTAGGTTTCAGAGGAAAAGCCTTTTGAATGGCACAGGTGACCTATAAATATAAAGTTTTTACACGTGCCATACCAACAGAGTTAAGCTTAAATCCCAAAAGGCATTTATTTTTTACCCTAAGAGTAATGCCTTGTACAAACTTGGTTCTTCATATCCAAAGTTTACTACATCTGCAAGTAGTAGGCTCTATACCTTATGGCTGATTAGATTTTATGAAATTGAAAACTCCCCCCACTTGGTGCCACCTGGAGGCAAAGTCCAATCATTTGAACAAATCAGAGTTCAATTTGCCAAGGGATTCTTCCTACAAAGTTTTAATTGAATGGGTGACAAAGGTTTACAAGTGAAGTAATCAAGAGGCCAATGGGGCCTTAATGTCCATCTGGATTGGCATTTGAATATTTTTTATCCTAGGGTCACTCCTTAAACAAAGTCGGTTCTCCATGCCCTAAAGTTACTACAAACCAAAGCATTAAGCACTAGGCCTTCTAGTTTATAAGACAATTTTTAAAATTTTGTCAAACTTTCCCCATTTGGGCCCCTTAGTGACCCTCCCTGAGTACTGAGCCCCATCATTTGAACAAATTTGTACCTAAGAATGAAGTCAACCACGTTTTGGTGAAATTGGTTCAATAGTGTTTGAAAAGAAATCGAAATTGTGAAAAGTTAACATATTTGCGATGTACAGTGTTGAACTTTTACCCCGAAATGCATAACCTTGATTCTCCATTCTCTAATATTACTACAAACCAGATTGAAGATAGAAAGATTTCTGTCCAACCCCTTCATACAAACTGGCGTGGTGGTCGAGTGGTTAATGTGTTCGTCTCGTGTCGGTACAATGGTGAAGAGAATCCACGGTCGTGGGTTCGAATCCTGATGGCGCCATATTCCAAGACGTAAAAATTGGGCACCCTGCTTAACACGCAGCCTTAATGGGTAGGAGTGGGACTGGTTGGCTTGGTGTCAGTATAATGTGACCGAGTGAAGTATCATGTCGATGTGTCTGCGGTGTGATATTTCAGCGAGACGCCACTATAAAGTTGCCATAAATGTGCACGGTCGCAAGCAGAAACCGTCTCGTTATGACCTAAACATGAGTTAAAGGGTCACTAAGCCCTTATAAAACAAACAAACATACTACAAACCAAAGCATTGGGCTCTAGACCATCCAGTTTTTTTTAGAAGATTCTTGTTATTTTGTCAAATTTTACCCATTACGGCCCCTATAGTGGCGCCCCTGGACCCCTGAACAAATCTGAAACCCCTTCCCCTAGGAATGACTTCCCACAAGCATGGATGAAATTGGTCCAGTAATTTTGGACAAGAAGTCAAAAATGTGAAAAGTTAACATGTTTGCTATATAAAGTGTTGCACTTTGACCCCAAAACGCGTAACCTATTTTTGACCCAGGTCACGCCTTGAACAAAATTTGTTCTCCATGCCCAAAAGTTATTACATACCAAAACATTAAGCTCTAGGCCTTCTAGTTTATTAGAAGATTTTTGAAATTGTGTCAACTTTTCCCCCTTTTGGACCCCATAGTGGCACCCCCTGCCCCTAGGGATGAATGAAATTGGTCCAGTAATTTTGGACAATAAGTCAAAAATTGAGAAGTTTTCATTTTCCTATAGTGTTGAACTTTGACCCCAAAATGTGTAAAACTAATTTGACCCAAGGTTCACGCCTTGAACAAACTTGCTTCTCCATGCTTAAAGTTACTACATACCATAGCATTAAGCTCTAGGCCTTTTGGTTTATTAAAAGATTTTGTTTCCCCCCTAGTGGCCTAGCCCCTTCATTTGAACAAATCTGAATCCCCTTCCCCTAGGGATACTTCCTACCAAGCTTGGATACAATGGTCCAAAAGAAGTCGAAACAACGACAGACAACGGACAGGATTTGTATGAGAAAAGTCCACCTAATGGACTAAAAACAGGAGGCCCATTGGGCCACAACGTCCATCTTGTTTAAATCTGTCCAGAAGTTTCTTAAGAGTTGTCGTTTAAAGGCATAGTCAAATTTACTGGAGGTCAGAGAATTTATTTGTAGTCTTGACTCTCTCCCCCCCCCCCCCCCCCAGGACAATTCTTATTTAAATTGGTTGAAATCTGCTTTAAGGAATAGTTTAATTTACCACTTTAGGCCCCACCCACTTGTCCCTTGGGGTCAGATACTTCATATGTACAATCTTTAACCCTCTTTCCCCAGGGATGGTTCCTGTCTAATTTTGTTGAAATTTGCCCAATAGTTTCGAAGTAGATTCTTTTAAAGGATTTCGGTCAAATCGACTCCTTTTGGCCCAGTCCACCTGTCCCCTGGGGGGTCAAGGACTTTAATTGTACAATCAAGAATCCTCTTCCCACAAGAATGCTACCTGCCAGATTTTGTTGAAATCTGCCCAGTAGTTTAAGAGGTGATGTCGTTTAAAGCAAAAGTTTACAACAGACTGGATTTGTACCAGACAAGTCCACCTTGGACCAGATGGACTTAAAAGTGGAAAGTTGACACGTTTGCTTGTGTTTAACTTTGACCCCAAAACATACAACCTATTTTTTACCCCAAAGTTGTGTCTTGAAACAAACTTGATTCTCCCTGCCCAAAGTTCATAACAGATGCAAGCAAGTACGGTAACGTTTCGGGGTCAAGGTTTACATGTTTTTCTATTTCAAAGCCATCAAATGATATTATATTTGTTTAAATAATAGATCTTGGCCCACATGTCACTACCTTGGGGCAGGGATAAGCAAGAGAGTTCCAAGGCTAGCCATCCAGTAAAGAATAGTTCATGCAATAAGAGGGTCAAATATCAAATGTTCAGAGGAACTAAAATTAGACAAGAAAAGCTACCATGATGGATATCTCGATGGACACTTCATTTTTTTTGGAAAATTGTCAAATTCTCCTCATTTTGGCCTCCTTGTGAATCTGACCCATCATTTGAACCCCCTTCCCATAGGAATGTCTTGTATCAAGTTCGGAGGAAATGGTCCAGTACTTTTGGAAAAGTCGAAAATATGAAAAGCTTACATATTTGCGCTATATATATATATATATATATATATACCGGCAATGTTGAACTATGACCCAAAAACATGTAACCTGCTTTTTACCCAAGGGTCATGTCTTGAATAAACTTGTTCTCTAAGCCCTAAAATTACTACGTACCAAAGGATTTTCCCCCCTAGTAGCCCAGACTCTTCATTTTAACAAATCTGAATCCACTTCTCCTAGGGATAGTATCATACTGCCTACCAAATTTGGATGAAGTTGGTCCAGTGGTTTTGGAAAAGTTGAAAAAGTGAAAAGTTAAAGACAACAACAGATAAGAACGGGATTTGCAAGAGAAAAGTCCACCTTGGACATTTGGTCAAGATGGACTAAAAACCTTTTCATTAAAGATCTATTACTAGTATATGAGCATTTTAAACAATGTGGTGCACCTTATATTTGCACATGAAAAATAAAACCCATAAACAAATAAAGCTTATCAGGTTTTTTTTTATTTTATGTAAAACCATTCACATTTTAAAGTGTAGCAGCGTTTGGTGATGGGTGACATTTTTAGTCGAACAATCCAAAGCCCATGTCGTCATCTGATTCATCAGACTCTTCCTTCTTTTCTTCTTTCTTGGCTGTAAAAAAAAACAAAACAAATGGTCCAAAATTGCTATAAATATGGATTAGCTAAATGATCAACTGAATTAAATATTACAAATCTGTTGCTCATCATTTAAATCACATGTTTTGTTATCTTTACAAAAGTTGTGAAAAATAAGTTGCTTCCTTCCTATAAACATAAGAACCAATTGACTGTTTCTGTGATATCAAAATAATCCATACGACTAGATACTTAGATTTTGATCAATTTAATCTCTAATTTTATGTTAAAACAAAATTTGACTTTGAACCATGTTACAGATTTATACTGTCATGAATTATTACCTTCTGCCTTGGGGGCATCACCAGCTGCAGGAGCAGCAGCACCAGCTGCTGGAGCAGCGCCACCTGCTGGTACAGATGCAAGCTTGGAGGTACCTAAAACATGAAACCATTTCAAATGAGATAAAATATTTTTTTGAAAGTGTATTCATTTAGGTTCAACTAGAACTATGTTGTCGATGGCATGCCATGGCATATTCCCGTGCAGATGACGGGACCCCCCCCCCTTGATCACCATATGCTAACATAAGTTGCTGTAAAATGTAGAATTTAATATTATATTTGATTTAGGACTATATTAAAAAGAAAATTGACCCCATACCTTTCAGTCTGGCCCCTAGGAGTTGTATCAAAAATCCAAAAGTGTTGTGCACCTCCCCAAACATATATTTACTATGTCCCAAAGTTTCAAGTTCCTATCTCAAAACGTGTTGAAAAAGGTTTTTTACCCCTTATCCCCAAATTTGATATGCTATTAGTATTAGACTATATACTTTTTTTTTTTACTTTGACGCCAATGACTCCACCCCGGCCCCTAGGGGTCATATGAAAAAATCCGAAAGTGTTGTGCACTTCCCATACATATATCTTCTATATCCCAAAGTTTCATGTTCATATCTCGACTGGACAGACGGACATCGGAGAAATCACAATATTCAAGCTTTTCTTCGAAAGCATGGGAATAAAAAAAAGAATTTAGAGCAGACTTAGAAACTTGTTTGTTGTTTAAGTATTTTTATCCTTTTTGTTGTTGTTAAAAAGAGCACTCTTAAACTGCTTTCACTGAAAACAGAAGAGAGATTTGCAAAATCTCAAGTGCACTGTGGTAAAAAAAAATTCTTGACGTATTCACAAACATTTCAATCTTGGTGTAATTGACTAATCTCAATGTGTAATAAACATACTTAGTTCAATTCAGTTCATAAGCTGCTCTATACAAGCCTAGATTGTAAATTATTGACAAACAGAACAATTTGAACAAAAATAAAACTCTTTCTGTTGAACAAATACCTTCAGCAATGAGTTCTTCTAGATCTTTTCCTTTCAATTCACCAATGACTTTCTTTAATTTGTCAGCTTCAGCTTCGATTCCAACAGATCCAATGATCTTTTCAAGGTCTTTTGCTGTTGGGTTTGCATTGCCTCCGAGGCTTGCAAGCAAGTAGGCTGCTACGTAACGCATTCTGTAAAGGCAAAATAATTAAGAAATTTGAATATTTACTAGTATCCAAATACTACAAGTTTCTGACAAATTATTATTGATACTACATTAGCTCTAGGACTGTCACAATACAGCTAAAGCGTACCACAATATATTCCAATATTTGACTAGGGTATCCCAATACATTGTGACTGTTTGAATGTAGATGACAGGATCATTATTCATCCAAAATGTGACCAGATTTCATTATTTGCATTTTTGTTAGGCACCACTTTAATTTAGAGTTGTCACTCTTGGTCATATTGTCATTTCAGTTGGAGACTATAATCTCAGCAGAGCTTGAAATATTTGTGCTTAAAATATTGGTGGGCCGGTGATTGATTATAATCGTAGGTTGATTGGTTTACCAGTTCAAATTCGATTATCGGTTGCTTTATAAAATCACAAAATTTATTAAATTCTTTTTATATTACAGCTAGCACCGATATCATTAAGAACATTTGGTAGGCAAAAAATAATTTTCAAAATTTGGTGATTTTGTTAGACTCAGAAGTTTGGCAACTTTAGAGGCATGCATTTTGCTTAAAAGGGAAAAATGACCATAGTTGTTTTGGTAAAACATGCTGCAATATATTGATAGGAAATGCCAGTTTTTTTAAGAAAAATGTTATATAGAAAAAGTCTCTCAACTGAGAGAATGTCCCTCAATTGAATGATAATCACTGAACTATGGGTGTGCCTAACCTGTTCATTACCTGAGCCAACCTGACACACAAAGTTCCATTAAATTTAAAAGCGCATAAACAAGGTTTTTAGTACATTTTAATATTTTGTCATTTAAACGACCGTCGTCAAACTTGGCAAGAGATTGAGACGCGAGTTCTATGAATAATGTTTTTAAAAAATCAAAAAGTACAAGATACACGACTGAAATAGGAAAACGCTTTGACCATTCACTGCTAAATGTGATGACTCTGTACCACACGTGCTTCCGCCATACAACGGTAAACCCACGTGGTTAGGGATTTATCGTGGTAAAAAGATGTACCACGCAATATTGGGCTTTTTAAGTAAGAAATTAAATTGATAAAACACAAGATAGGTGAATTAAATATTAACAAACAAACACACGATATAAATAATTAAATATAAAGGGTATTAACTTTTAAGTCTTTATGACACGAAACGGAGTCAACCAGTCAGTGTTGCGATTTGTGTGAAAGAGGAAGATCAAGCGTTGCATGCTGGGAAATTAAAAAAAAAAAAAAGTCATTTAGAAACGCTGCAATTTTTATGCGAATTTAAGTTAGTTTTGAAAAATATATATTAATGTAAAGATAACACATTTAGACTTCAGAAAAAATGGGAAATCTTGAAAAAAGATTTAGCCGTGGTCGTTATTGTGTTTTACGAAAATGCTTTCTGACAAACATCTAAGTAACCTTGACGGGCACCTGTTGACAATATGGCTGACAGATTGACTCAAGTGCAAGATGCAGTGAATCAAGTAATGATATTCAACAACATGTCAAATGTTTTTGTCGCAATCAAGGCTCACAAAAGCTATATACACAAAGCCTTTAAACACTAGATCTTTCTGAAAACTTATATTTTTCTGTTACAGGGACATCAGTGTTACTTTTATCACTTTAGAAAGTTTCTGCAGAGTCTGATCGCGATGATATTTGCAGCAGAGAATAAATAGTGAAAACATATATACAATTAGTGTTGGGAATCGGACTGAATTTCATAAAGATTAAAATAGAAATAATCGGATGGCCTCTTACAATCGATTGTCGATTATAATCGGATAATTTGTATCTCATACCAATAAGTTGTCATGAGACGCGTAATTATACAACAGGCGCTTGAAATTCTGTCAATCAATGAATCAAATGTTCACAAGGTCTTTTTTACTGCCATATTATATATATATATAGTAAAGGTACTAAAGCAAAAGGGAGGTTACTCCTGAGAAAACAAGGAAAACCCTTCCTAGTACTTTGTTCAGGCTATGACAACACTGCAAATTAAATTTGAATGCAATAAACATGTTTTGAAGAACTAACCTATTGTGTTTTTGATGTACCGTTCTATTTATTTAACTCCCAATTCCTCCAACAAATTCAGCAGTCTAAGATGACGTGACACCATTGACAACATTTCACTAGCAAAACACCTTCAGACTATCCTGGTTCGATAAGGAAATGAGTCCTGTTTTATAAACAAAAGATATGTGCGACTGTTAACTCTTACAAAAGTCTGTATTTAGCCATTTTTTACTTGGGATAAGTGGAGTTGGCATGGAGTTATTGAATTTCATTGCACAATCTGCCGGATTTATATTGTGAAACTCGTACACAGCATTTTTTAAAAAGTGTATATATATAGCGCCGGAAATATTTAATAGTTAGGCAAAATAAAAATGTTTAAATGCAGACTTTTGTAAGAGTAAACCGTCGCCTGTTTTTTGGTTTTGAAAACCACCTTATCGTACAGGATAGTCTGACCTAAAGGTGTTTTTGCTAGTGAAATGTTGTCAATGGTGTCACATCAAATTATTAAAAAGTTAAAAAAAAAAAAAGCTTAAGGTCAAATAATTCAAAATAGATTCTAGTGTGCACTTCCAATTTCATGACTATAATCTGTATTCTGGCACCTTTGTCAGTTGTAAAACTGTATACCCATAGACATTTACCTTTAAAATTCACAATTCAATTATCAGTATCATGCTTGTGTAAACATGACACATTTGATCAGTATATCCAAAGTTCACTTAGCTCTTAATGTCTATTCATAATCATAAAGTGTTGTTTTTGTTTATGTGTTGTCAAAAAATCTTGGTACATTCTGGACGTAACAACCATTAAAGCATTCCCATATGATTTTAATAATTTCATAATTATGGAGTTACCATCTCTTTGTGTATAGAAATCTCTGGTTGAACTGAAATTTAAAAAGTTTAAATAAAAAAATGGGAATCAACAAAAGTGTATGGATTTGATATATGGACCATAAAGGCCATATCAATTAAATTGGCAACCCAATATGCACACATGAAATAGCAAATTTCAAAACTATCAGTAGGGACTACATAATTCAATTGGTTACTTTATATTAATGGTCAACCACAGTTAATTGACAAGCTCCCCCAACTTACCAATGAGGACTGACAGATGATTTGAAGCATACTTCATTTACAAATTTCATTGTCTTTGCAGAATATTAAATATCAAATAGATACTGTGTACTTCAGTAATTACCATTGCCAGAGACCTACAGTGCCAGATACTATTTACCATTTGGCAGGTCACCAATAAATCCCCACCTTCTGTTATATCACATTATAAAGAACAAGAGGCCCAGCTGGATGAAATAGGCCAATAAATAATTTGAATACTTTTGACCAGTTTGGTTCTGTATGCCCAAAATTTACTACATACCAAAGCATTAAGCTCTAGCTAGGCCATCTAGTTAATGAGAAGATTTTGAAATTTTGTCAAATTTCCCCATTTGGCTGCCCCAAAGTGTCTGAGCCCCCTCATTTGAACAAATCTGTAAACCTTTCCTCTTTGTCCAGTTGTTTTGGAGAAGTCGAAAAGGTGAAAAAATAACATATTAACTATAGTGTTGAACTTTAACCCCAAAAATTGTAACCTATTTGTGATCCCATGTTCATGCCGTGAACAAACTTGGTTCTCCATGCCCTTAAGTTACTACATAACAAAACATTAGGCTCTAGGCCTTCTAGTTTATTAGAAGATTTTTGAAGTTTTGTCAAACTTTTCCCCCTTTTGGCCCCTAGTGGTGCCCCCTGGGTGCCAATCCTCTTCATTTGAACAAATCTGAATCCCCTTCCACTAAGGATACTTCCTACCAAGTTTGCATGAAATTAGTCCAGTTGTTTTGGAGAAGAAGTAAAAAATGTGAAAAATTTACGACGACAATGGCCCGACAGGATTTGTATGAGAAAAGTCCACAATGACCTTCAGTTTAAATGGACTAAAAACCAACCAATTTCTCGTTTAGAACTCTTCAGTTTTGAAGACTCTTCATTGTTAGATATCTTTTTGTCGAATAATAAATCCATGATAATGATTTTGATTTCACCGAGTTTTTTTCTTCTTCATTTTAGTTGGCTGATCATTTTTGTAACAGTATTGGTATACTGCAACAATGTTCTCCACCCAGTACTTTTGCTGGCTTTGAAAAACAGACTGGGAAATCTCCAACAGATACACAAGAAGGTATTTATAAATTGCAATTTATGCTAGATTAAATTTACTTAAAATTTTAACTGTTTAATTAAAATCAAACTTTCTTAATATACAAGTCATATATTTATTTTCAGTTCTATATAAAATTAATTTTTTTTATTAATATGTGGCCATTAAAGTTATTCATGCACTTCCATTTCTTTGTAGTTAAACCTATTAAATTATTGTGACGGTTGGATCAATGCTAGGCTTATAATTAAATGATTATCAACTAAACTTGAACACAAGTTTAAAAAACCTTCATTTAATATCTTGTATATTTCCAATTTGAAAATACTGAATCTGTCTATAATAGATATATTATGTTATTTGAATGACTTGATAAAGATAATTAATATTTTATTTATGATTTTTATTCATACCTTTAATTTTTCTGTTTTAAGACTATGCTGCAGTGTTTTCCAAATTGATAGCAAGGACATCAAAAGACATTGATGTTTTGATAGACTCCTTACCAAGTCAGGATTCATCAGTGGAACTTCAGGTAAGACTTGTTGCCAAGGGGTTTAACAATGGAACTTCAGGTACAACTTAAAACCCAGTCAAGTTTCATCACTGGAAATTCAGGTAAATCTTGCTGCAAAGGCAAGTTTACTCATTGGAACTTCAGGTAAGACTTGTTACCAAGGGATTCATTACTTGAACTTCAGGTTCGACTCAATACCAAGTCAGGATTCATCGAAGTAGAAGTAATCACTATGTTTACATGTTATTGTGTGCCAATAAAACAAGATCTGCTTTAATATTTAATGGTCAAGATCATGGACATAAGTAATTATGATTTGAACATTAAGTTTGATAAAACTGTCTAGTTGTTCAATTTTAAAAATTTCATAAGATTATAGAAGTTTATTTTTTTATCCTTAGGTTGTCAGTCTAAAAAAACTTGAAGAGGAGAACCAGAATGCAGCTGATACACTAGAGAACATTGTAAATAAAGGAGAAGTGCTTATGGAGCAAGTACAGTTAGCACTGAGAGAGATAGCTCAGTGTCAGCTGCAGTGTCAGGCCATGGAAAGTAACACATGAAACACTCAATACAATCAACTGATAGATGACATTATCAGCCAACACTGTCAGTGAGAGGAAGGTGTCCAGTCTATAAGGCAAAGAAGTTAAAAGATACTGCTCAATGTTTGTTATGGTACCAGGCTGTGATTTCCATATTTAATCACGTTAAGGAGGCAACCATTTTAACTACAGCAATACGTGGCTTGAATAACGAGCTAAATTGACTAATACTATAGAGGTCAGATTGAAAACTCACTTAAATTGAGGGAAGAGAGTGTGTATAAGACACTGCACTAACACATGTTGAAGTGTTGAGAGCTGAGGGAAGGGTTAAAGTGAAATAATTGAGAATGTTTGGTTGTTCTGAAGAAAACTATACTGATGCAGACTGTACATATCCTGCCAGATAGAAATATTGTTGTAAGAGTATAAACTGTATACTACTGTCAGAATATAATATTAATAGTTGTATCTACATGGAACTATAAGTTTAACTGCAGTACCACTCTGTATTTATACAATAACATCTGATTTGCCATAATTGTTTGTGATATTTCAGTAGCAAGATGAATACAGGTAGAGCCATTGCATTCAGAAAACAGCTTGTTATATGAACCTATTAATACTCTATAAAGTAAACTTTCTAATTCCATCAAAATTGATGTAAACCATTAACACATACATGTGATACCCTCCAGCTTGCTCATCAGGAGATTTGCCCCTGAAAATCAGGAGATTGGGTCCCAAATCAGAAGATTTTTTCGACTAAAGGAAATTGCAAGATGTTTTAAGTTTTTTGGATATTTTAAATTACAAAGTTAAAAACATTGTTGGTATGTATTTTATTTTGATTTATCACATCAATTAATTGCATTTAATAACACACATGAAGTCCTGTAGATATAAAACTTAATGTATGGTTTCAGTTTAAGGATTAAATAGGTTGAAATGAAAAACTGTCTTGTGTAATCAGGGCCTACATTTCCAGCTTTCTTGACCTTGATCAGACTTTTCAATTTGTTCCCATTCCTAAGATCTGTAAGTATGTTAGACATCAAACTTAATATACATGAATATTTAAAGTCTGTATTAATGTGATTTACTGGGTCATACATTTCTGAATCCTTGGTAGGTACGTGAACAAACAAACATTTATATTAAACTTGATATGACAAACAACAATACATGTATTCTGTTCAAAATGGCAGTTAATGTTAATGCTAAAAAAATTAATTGCCATTTTTGCACTTACACATTATTCAATTTTAAAATAAATGCTCACTAAACGCTCACATGGATATCTCTAAAAGTACTACTGATCCATTTAATTAGTATACGGTAACCAAAACAAAATGGTATTAAACTGGAAGTGCATGTTCATTTTCATATTTTATTTGAACCTTTCCAAGTCTTGTAAAAAGTTGACAGATATGTTTCTTTAAACCTTATCAATTATTCTATAAACCAAATCACAGAATAAATCAATATGTGTATCATCAATTGAATACTGCACCTTAGTTTTTTAGATTTTTATTTAAGAAGAAAAATATAACTATCATACATGTGCAGTGTAGTTTTCAACAATAAAACAGCAAATCTTGTTGAAACTGGATTTATCAAACATTACAAGCAATAAATTTCTCACTTAAAAAAAAAAGTAGAATGTAATTGTCATGATTGGCTATACACTGTTTAAACAAATGATAGTATGTGCATTATATAGCTATCAGTCTGGGCATAATGTATATACATACAAACTTAATCAAACCAGAAATCAATTAATTTGTTTTGGATCAAGTCTAATGTTTCTTAATCATTTTTGAGACTTTCAAAGAAATGAGTGATGTTATTTAAATTTGTACGAGTACCTTTTATGTATACCAGTACATAAAGATTTTTTTTATGAATCTTCTGTTGTTGTGTTTGCTTGTAGAGTCTAAAAATTGAAGTTATTTCGTCAGTCACAGAAAGTTGTACACTGAACATATTTAGAAACAGAGAAAGACTGTATACTAGACATGTTTAATTTCACATTAAGACTGTGCACTGGACATGTTAGAGACACAGAAGAGTTTCTGTTTACTTGGAATTTTAAGTACCACAGTCTTATAACTTCATTTGTGGTTTTAAATTGCAGTGTTCTATCCACCAAATCAAAGGTAGGTTGGCTTGACCTTCCCTGACCTAGATTTTCCACTTCATTGATTTCACTTAAAATCTTTTAAAGACTTTTTGATCGCCTACATTTAGTAGGAAGTTACAGTCCCACAGACTTGAAACCTTATATGTGGTTCAAACTTGTAATGTTCTACCCATAAAATTGAAGGTAGGTCATGCACTTCCAGCTTCCCTTACCTAAATTTTCCTCTCCATTGATATCACTTTGAATGTTGGTTAATAGACTTATTGATCACCTCCGTCTAGGAAGTGAAATTTTATATGAGGTTTTACCTTGGAGTTTTCTACCTACAAAAATAAATGCTTCTTCATTTCACTACCTTAGATTCAAACAAATCTCAGCCAATCAGATCATATAAGGAACATATACATCAAGTTTCATGAAATTTGGACCATCAGTTCTTGACAAGAAGTCGAAAATGTCTAAGCCAATCATAAAGTTGGATAGAGTTCGGCAATGTCGGACACAAATTTGAAAGGGGACCATGCAAGAAGCAACATCTAAATCAAGCTTCGTGAAGTATGACTTACCATTCTTGAAAATAAATCAAAAAGGTCTCGGCCAATAATAAGCCACGACAGCCATTTTTAGTGGAGTTTGGCATCATCTGACACAAATCTGAGAGGGGACCATGCAAGGAACATGTACAGCAAGTTTTGTGAAAATCGGACCATCGGTTCTTGACAAGAAGTCGAAAATGTCTCAGCCAATCAGAAGCCACGATGGCCATATTGGATGGAATTCCGTAACATCGAACACATTTCTAAATGAAGACCATGAGAGGAACATTCACAGCAATTTTGGTCAAAAATGCCTCGCTAGTTTTTGAGGAGTAGTTTTAAATGTGAAAGTTGACGAGGGACGGATTGGTATAGGAAAAGTCTACTTGGACTTCGTCCAGGTGGACTCAAAAGTACCGTTAGGTGGCTTCGACATTGTGTGACCTTGATTTAACACTTATACTCGTTGCTAAAATTTTGCAGAAATGCCTTTGCTTCGACTTTCAATTTGCGGGGGCATATATATGTTTTACAAATATTTTCCTAAGTTTATATCATTGTTAGGGTGTGGTTTTATCCCTTATCAACACCGGGATGACTCCCTCTCCCAGGTTTGGCCTCAACGTTTTAATTTATAAGGATCTTGTCTCTTCTAAATTTATTTTCCCTTTAGGTCCATTGACAACTGTTGATATTATCTTGGCTTTAAGTTATGAGGCTGTCCCCTCACACACTTGATTGGCTTGACATCATTTTTAATTGCCCGTTTCACTCAGATGGTAGCTTTTTTATGACAAACAAACTAGTTTGTCAATTTCTTTAGTTTTGGATCCTATTTCTTTCATATTTTGAAAAGAATTGGAAAAGGTAACAGTCAATCAAAAACCGTGGTAGCCAAATTGGATACCGACTTGTTCAAATGAAGGGGGCTCGGCCACTAGGGGGCCGAAAGGGGGAACATTTGACAACATTTCAAAAATCTTCTGATAAACTAGATGGCCTAGAGATTAAAGCTTTGGTGTGAAGTAACTGTAATGAAATGGTGAAGCAATTTTGTTCCAGGCGTGACCCTGGGGTCAAAAATAATTATCAAGTTGTTTTGTCAAAGTTCAACACTGGAAATATAAGCCTATATGTTAACTTTTCACATATTCGACTTCTTGTCCAAAACTATTTGACCAATTTCACCCAAACTCGGTAGAAGTCATCCTTGAGGAAAGGGGATTCAGATGTGTTCAAATGAGGGGGCTCAATCCTTAAGGGGCGCTACTTTGGAGCCAAATAGGGAAGATTTGACAAAATTTTAAAAACCTTCTTATAAAGTAGAAGGCCTAGTGTTTAATGCTTTGGTGTGTGTAGTATCTTACCCTTTTCGAGGGGGTGCGACAATAAGAAATCAATTAAAGACTACGAAACATAACCTTTATTGAAATAAGTGTTGGTGCATGCATCGGTAGCAATGCGGTTGTCCGTATTTTCAATATCATTTTGTTAGAATACTGACACTTCTAATATGTCTGAATAAGTTACACTCAAAGTAGATTCGCTGATGATAAGATTGTGCGCAAGTGCTAAAAAGCTTTTCATTCCTGCGTCAGATAATCCAGCACTATGATATGATCCATCCTGAAAAGCAATACATGGTAAAAAAAACTATGAATAGAATCAACAGAACGAGATCCATTGACAAACAAACAATAACTGCGTCAAACAATGAAGCGCCGGAATGTAATTAATCAAATTGACATCACAATAAACATCAAGACTAGTAATCCATGCGGACCGACTTGGGACGGTCATCCAGCACGAAACCAGGCGGTGTGGTTAAACCGGTTAATGAGGCCTCAACCTTTCAACTTCCCGCATGAGACTAGAAGTCTTAAGTACAGACACACATTTAAAAATTTAATAAATACACTTCATGGCGCTGTAAATCATCTCAACAACTAACCGCCCATATCAATTGTCAATAAAAATCTAAACGAGTAAATCGTTTATACATATTTATGAAAGGCAATTGGAAACATGAAAATTTGACATAACATAGTAGCATAAAGCTGAAAACAGTGGCTAATAGGTGGTAGATTCATAGATTCCACATAAAGTTAAGTTTATGAAAATTGACATTGATAAGCAATCAGTGTGCTCGCAGAGTTACAACAGCAACACTTAAGCAAACTTAAAATGCCAGCAAAAAAACCCAAAAAGGGATGGAGGGAGAGATTAGGGACCTTAGGAGAGCAAAACTCGCCCAGTTATGTGTCAGGGGAAACAACTTAATTGGAATAAGTAATTGCTATAACAGCAGTGTGAGCTCAGAAATAAGTCATATCATTATCTTTTAACTTTGTAATCGGTTAATATTCTCAAATCCACGAAAGTTCTCTGAAAAATTAAACCTTTTCGTCAATTTGAAGTCGGATTCGCTCCCTTCTATAATCCGTGATTCAACATATTTTTATTCTGGTTATCCTTTTATCATTCAAAATTAGCTTTGTATTAAAACACAACCGAACAGCCTTCTTTATATTCTCAAGTTTAGGTTATGTTGACAGTGGGCAATAAAATATCGGACTGGCCTTTGATGACCACCTGTCCTGAAACCAGATATATTGAGATGATTTACATCGGGATTAGCATGACCTTTGTGCTGCCATCAAAACCTTTAAAGAGCAAACGCAGATTTTCTTTTTTCAATATGCTTTAATGGAATTGAAATCACAGACGAGGAAGTGTGTTATCAAGAGAACCACATACAATAGACATATGTAACATCGTGTGACATACAATATGTACTGTGTACAGAGTTCATGTGGCCTCCACAATACACAAAGGAAATTATACTCCGGACAGACGACAACGTCCACAATGGAAACGAGGGTCCAAGTTCAAAGTAATCCAAGAAACGTGATGCACCTGATTCGAATCCGCAAAGACAAACATTAACTTTATCCAGATGTTTCGTAGCCGTCCTTGAAAAATCCAGTTTTTATTGGACTCTCAATGAAAGTTACTGTCATATTGTTACACGTTACATTAGTAATAAGTAAATCGTTCGATTTGTCTTCAAAATGATTCTGAAATGCAGATTTCTCATCATTTGGGGACGATGGGGAGGATTTCATCTCTGCATCGCTCAAGTCGTCACCAGCAACACTGCTAGACGCTGATGACATCCCATAACTACAAGTCACTTCATCATCAGACATATACCTCACGGTTGAGTTACTCACATTATGTTCAGTGTGTGTTTCGCAAGGTTCTTTGTCGGGCGTCGGAGACGTGTGGAAGTCGCGTGTCTTCGACACCCAATCAAAGAAATTTCGGGTCATCCCACTTTGCTCCTCGCACGAACACTTAGTAGTGACAGCATTATTATCAGTGTCCAAGTTGTTGCTATTACACACGGCACACACCTGAGACCTCGGGTATGTATTAGTGTGTATCCCATCTGTGCCAAAATCACTTTCCACGGACCCTAGCTTCTCCTGGTGACCTGTGTCACTGAAGGACAATACGTCATTATATCCGGCATCTGTCTTGGCTTCAAAACTAATATCGTCCCCCGTAAATTTAATATCCGCGAGACCATTGCCGAGCGCGTGCCGGCGTTTGTAGTTGGTAACAATGGATAACTGGTGAGTGATGTTATTGTTGCCCGGATTGACAGCCGTGTCATACGGGTAAGCGTCGCTCAGGGGTCGTAGATTCTCCACCTGTAGATGAAGATAACACAGATTTAATTGTTTGTAATCTTATAGGTTTCCGTACTTAGTTTTAATGCAGTTTACCCTTAGAACGACTGAACTGGCCGATACAATTAAAAAAAGTTATGGTTACAAATTTCTTGTCAATGATATGAGTTCCCAATTTTTAAATTAAATGTACAATACTTAGCAAACGAATATCGTTATTTGAACTATAGCATATATTACTTAACGGGAAATGGATGTAGAATGTTTTAATAATACGATATTCTTACCTCGCTTCGCCGTCGTTTGCTAGGTCGCTTTCCAAAGGGTCTGAAAAACAGAGAAAAATACAATTAAACCGGAGGTTTGAAAAGCATTTAGTATGAATGGACAATTCAACCTCCCATTGTTCCTTGGAGTACAGCGGCGTATGATATTATTGATTTAGGTTTACGGCGTGCATTAGGTCGTTAACATCGTTATACGTACACTTATTAATTGGTTGTTTTCGTTCAAATTAACCATGACACACAAGACGCTTCGTCGTCAAAGATTGTATCTATCTCTCATAACGAGACGAACACGTGGAGCATTAAATGTTAATTGATATAATTTAAAATGTTAATCAGTGTGCCCTTGTGACGAAGGTTTTACAGACACAGATGACCACGTGCGACTACAGTGTACGTCAGTCGTGTTTCGTCATCTAAAACCATTGTTTTTACAATTTATAACGTACACAAGTATGCACGTACAATGTATAGGTACTGTAAACACCTTTAATCTGCTGACCGAACAGAAAACAACGGACGTAAATAGAAATAAACATTCTAATTAGAGAGTCATGAAACATTAACTTATACACATGTCGAGAACTGTCCATAAACAGCGATCGCCTATGGCTTTCTGACGGTTCGTGACGTAAATGAATCTACATATACGCAAGTCAGGTAATCGATACGCTATTCCTTTGACCAGAAGTAGCCAGTTATTGCACTTTTATCTGCTGATGTCAGTTTTATGTCTTTAACAAAACACTCAATACATTTTTTATTTGCTTACATTTCTTAAATCAATTTCTTCTTCTTTGCGAAAAAAATACACAGTTCCTGAAGCATTTATTACGAAACTATTTAGTAAAATTCTCATGACGGGAAACAATACGGTGAACATGCAGTTTTCAACTTTTAACAATGTTTGTTTCTTTTTGTTTTGTTTTGATTAACAAGGGCTCGGCGTCGCTTCAGGAGTATTTCACCGATATCGTGACAAAAGACCAATTTGAAAGGAGATGAACCAAACGATAAGACAAACGCTTAAAGCTATAAGGAATACACATGGAAGAAAACACCTATACAACGCCGTTACCGTCTACTCTCACATATGACTTTAAATAGGGATTTTTATCGTGCCAGTGGGTAACACATCCCTGTGTACGGGACCACCAGGTTAGCTTCCCGTCCAAAGGACGCGATGATCTTTGTCTGGCCACTACCCTTCAACCTGTATGATTTGTGTGACCCTACGAGGAACATAAACTCTAGCCAGCATAGTTTTTCAGATCACCGAGGTACTCAAACCTACCTACCACGATATTACGTCAAGCACAGGAAGTAATATCGTTCTTTGATATAAAAAGAGTTTAAGACGATCCTACGTAAGGCATCTTCGCAAGCAAAGTTTCGCTACATACCTTGGGTAGCGAATATGTAAGGAAGTTCAGTGGTTATTTCAAATATACTACATGGACTTTTCATACACGTCATTAACGACTACTACATGACGCATGAATCCCGATAACCTATACATTTATAAGCTGGATTTTAAAATCAAGCATAACAAAAATAGTTTTGTGATGAATAGAATCCTCGTTAATTAACTACAATATCTACCGGTTCACAGATTTAAGACAGGAATTATGAAGATAAGAGCTTTGCACTCGAAACAACAATCCGCGGGAAATGAAATAAAGTTTACTTTTTCTATTATATACGCTGTCTGGTCTTGGGTTAAAACATATATCTGTTAACGTGTCCCAATCAGTGGAGAGTTGAACAAACTCAACATCTTAAAGCGCTTAGTCGTCTGCCGAGATTTGCGTAGGCAAAACAAACAGCAGCCGAGTGCCTTTCAATGACAAAACGTGCTAGAAAGTTGATTAATCTCCAATAATAACAATGACGACTTCCCCGATCTTGTAACCCACCATCTTTCTATAAATACATTTTATCGAACAAATAATTATATATATAAAGCAATACTGATAAAATGAAACTATTGCTGGTAAACGTCGTAACAATTTAGGATGTCCCTGTCGAGATATCAAATTACTCTGTGACGTTATTATACATCTCAAGCAGAGATTACTGTAATCGTAGTCAAATCAATGCAAGATATTGCATATGGTGAAACGTAGAATTCTTATGTACTTTTTAATAAATTCCTGGTTATATTTTGAAGTTAGCCTGAAGCACGTGATTTTGAAGCAAACTTACCGTTCCGTAAACTCCTTAATAAGTAATGGGTCTAGAATATTCTCTTCCGGTTCCCAAGTGCACTGTCTGATAAAAAAAAAACATAATTGAAAATTCTTTGAACATTTCTCACATCACGCAACTACATAATTTAAGCTATGCTCTTCAAATTTCAGACACAAGGTTCAAAGTTTATTAAGAACAAAGTGACCTACAGCGGGTCTTCTTTGACTGGGTAAACAACGCGGGATCAACATAAAGACATAGATATACAATTGCAATTACGATTACGTCTCAATGCATGCGAGGTTTAAATGTTTAGGGTTATCTAAGCACGTCTTGACAGACAAGTGCAACGAGTGTGCACCTCCCTAAATCGCGTTCACGTGCACTTCTACATTGTTGTATATCCGGGCACTCTGACCACCATCCATTACGTGACGAGTACATCCTGATCGATGCCGTGCCGTGGACAGAGCAAGTTCCGTTTACTATCACTGTTAACAAAGTAGTTATTGTGTGTGTATAAACTTCACTGTTTTAATCGTATCACATACTTATCCCTCAGATATGTGATCTACCGCGTTGCAAACGAGCTGTTAAGCGCGCGGACGGCATATGTTGTGTAGGAAAAGTGATGGCAATATTATCGATTTTCTTTCACATAGCAAATGCTCTTTTTAACACAGAGTTTAATACGTTTCTGATAACAACTAAAACTAGTTAAATGTTAAGTTGAATGTGAAGTCTCTTAAAACTATTCAATGGGTCTAGGGTATTACGAGTCGGTTACAAATACTAGTGTTGGGAATTTTAGAAATCACGTTTGTTCTTCTTCATTATATCCATCTCGTTATTGGTTTTGGTCTTCGATTTTCGCACAATTTAACTACTGAACGAATTTAAATATTCAATGTAGCTATGAATTTCCCCAATCTTCAAAAAGGAATGCTTATTTCTAAAAATTATATAATTATTTTATAAGTTTTCATGTTATTTGCTACAATATATGCTGTAATGAGAATCGTTATAAATCTGTACTTTCTGCAAGGTTAACACGAACACATAGTTTTAACATGAAGTTGAACATGTATGTATGAACTATAATCGGTACGCCTTGCAGCAATCACGAGAATTTGTAAACCGCAATACATAAAATTAAGTAGACAGAGCGTACGTATGCAATATACCGCCTCAAGTTAATAAAACTGAAGTCACACATATGTGAATGTATATATATGCACAAGAATTATATACATTATTGAGTAAGGGTATATAAAACACATACTTTCTCCGTTCTGTCAAATGTGTTTTTATTTAGAGTAAGATGCATGGATACACAATAGTTATTGTAATCGGTATACAGCCAGGATGTGCATCTGCTCAAAGACAAAGGTTTCATCCTGAACTGTCATGTGTAATGTCCATGTAATATAAATCATGTAAGATGGACGTAGGCCACCTTAAAACATTAAGGACCAATACATATACTCCTGACCTGCCACACCATGCAGTGACTTAACTACCAAATATGATACTTTTTATTTTATATTATATGGAAGTGAGCCAGAGAGTTTTAATTAGTACCAGAGAAATCACAGCTGATCTTAATACATGGCCTCCAGCTATAGTTGAGAAGGAAGTAAGGATACAAGCTGCGTTGGATCGGATCAGTTGCGTTAACCGCACCACCCAGTAATTTACTGGTGTAAAATTCTTGTCTGATTTACTGAATTCTTTTTTCATCGAAACAGAATGTTCAATAGTGCTAAAAGAAAAACAAATCTTAAGTTTCCAAAGCTTTCTTATAGAACAAAGAATCCCCCTTGTCATTTCCACAAGTTGATCACCACATGTAACTAATTAATTCAATCGTATGGCTAAAACGCCGTAACAAATTAAGAGATGTGGTTCAACTCAGGGATTAACCATAGTAAATTCTTTCCTTGAGTTACACCAGTTTAAGTACGGATAATTACAAACTGTACAGAAGAGGTGCTATACTCAAGACATATTGTTTATTATGAAACAGAAAGCAGAGTTTTTCGTCAGTTCAACCACAGGAAATGACACGGAAATACCCAGATAAAGCCAAGGTCATAGGTAATTACCAAGGAATATTTCCGCGTTAGGAAGGTTACTTGAGTTTTGATGACCTCAACCTTGTACATGTCACATGGTACTTCCTGATGAATCATTGATACAGCTACAGTTTCATATGTCATCTCTACTTTCACTACTGATTGTATATGGGATACTCGCGTCTGCACTGCGCCGCGGTTTTTTTTTACAAAGAGCTGCATGTGCACGTGTTGCATTTTAACGCATGAGCCGCATTCAGTGTATGGTTCGTTTTTCATGACAATCATTAAGTCAACACTTATAATTCCTACCAACTTAGTTAATGAAATTTTTTGTTCTTGTTGCAATTTAGCCATTTTGTAGCGGCTGTCATTAGTGTATATTTGTTAAGTACGTCGAGTTATGCAATACTACACTGAGTGTAGTATCAAACGTGTTTATCGTTAAGTGTTATATAACTTACTTTGACGAGTAGCCTTTCCATTTAACTAAATACTGCACACGGCCCTACAAAATAAACACACCATGTCATATTAATGTACAGCGAAAATCGTCTTAAAGCTAACGTATCAATGAATCATTAAACTAATGGAGAGATGATGCGGTTCTAAAAATAGAACACCGGCTTTTTTCGTTACCAATATTAACGTACAAAAACGTAATGTCATCAGAAATTAAAACTTTAGCACAAAAGAAAAATGTTTAATAAAATGTCCTCTCAAATCTTACCTTTCTTATCCTTTTCTTTTTAATGTAATCCGCTTTGAAAACTCTCTCCCCGAGTGAAGGTAAAAATGCGTCCATGTTGGCTAGTGTGAGAATATAGATTGATTAACATAAACAGTGAACAGAGACGCAGATACAAACTCAAGTAAACACACTGATGCGCGCGCACTGTAGTCGTGACCCTATGACGTCAGAGTTCATATCTAAAGATATAATATTTTCTTAGCGTCGCTGCACAACGTAAACAATATTTAAATACATTCCGGAGCTGAGCAACGATTGTTTTATTTCACAATCCAAATAAACTCGCTTGTTGCCTTGGTTCAGCTGACTCAGACAAACGATGAAGTACATTTGATTAAATGACGGAATATTCTAGAAACGAAACTGATGGAAATTGCTGGTGTGTGATTACATCATGTCTTTTGAAATAATCATACCACGCATAAAGGCATGCATGACCCGTGATTACTGTATGTAAGACGAAGAATAACAAGATTATTTCATGACTATATATAGTTATAAATAAACCACTTTTTACAAATGTCTATATATAGATTTAAACAATCTACAAATGACACGAGTGTTTCACTTAACTGAGGTTATTTCAAAATTCAATTTTCGTTTAGTCATTTATTTTTAAAACATTTATGTCGCAATTCATCCTGAGTCGAATGTTTAAGTCAACTTCGCATTTTGCGTACAATGTATGTCACAATTTTCAGTCACGATAAGTAAAAAATAAATTCACAAAGAATAAGAGGACATGTATAGGAGAGAGAAAGTCTTTTCAAATCACGGGGAACAAATAATTGGAACTACGTGAAAATAAATTATATACAATGGAAATGTACAACAAAAAAAACCATCTCATAATTATCATTCATAATCTTGAAATTAAACACGAAAAGCGGTCTTCTTTTCTAGATAGAGAGGAGGGGAGGAATACTCCAGTGTTAATTGTACATGCATTTACGTAATGGCGTATGTTAAAATATCATTAACACACCTTCTTTGTTTATAAATCGTCTCCAAAATCTTGTTCATATCTGAAGAGAAATAAAATGTTTACAATTATTAAAATACTTCTGTATAACTGTTCGTAAATGTTTACCCTTTTTTGTAATGAGAAAGCTTGTATAATGTATCTTGTTTCATGTATATAATGTATCTTGTTTAACGTATCTTGTATCATGTATCTTGTATCTTGTATCATGTATCTTGTGTCATGTATTTGTGTATAATGTATCATGTATCTTGTTTCATGTATTTTGTATAATGTATCTTGTTTAATGTATCTTGTATCATGTATCTTGTATCTTGTATAATGTATCTTGTTTAACGTATCTTGTATACTGTATCCTGTATCAAGTATCTTGTATCATGCATCTTATATCATGTATCTTGTATATTGTATCATGCATTTGTATCATGTATATTGTATCATGCATTTTGTATCATGTATATTGTATCATGCATTTTGTATCACGTATATTGTATCATGTATCTTGTATGATGTATTTTGTATAATCAATTATATAATGAATGAAAATGAAATAAACATTAAAAATAGTATTTTAGTGGAGGAGATTCATATCACTGGCTATGAAATAGGTCTGTCAATAAAGCTAATAAAGATCGTCGGGGGACAATTCCCCCTTCCCCCGTAAATAATCCTTGCAAATTTTCTTATTTTCTATGACAAAATTCCCCGGAAATATATAAATTAGTATAACTGTGTGCGGCAGAAAAACATAGTACGTTTCGCTTCCTATCGGTTTCCCCCAGGCTACGGCCCTGCAATACAAGTTATTTGTTTTAGTTTTAATATGTTGGACTCATTCAAAATAAAGATAAAAAAAGATATCAATCTGAAATTGACATTTGACATAATATCCTCTACAATTTATTTCATGGATTTAAAGGTGGTTTTAAGCGATACAGCGATAAATATTCTTTTACATTTTTTCTTAAACTTCCTGAACATGTTGACAGCTCCATTTTTCTTTTTACAGATATACTATACTGATTAAAGGTTAAATTTTCAAGATTTATAGATTTTTCGTTATTGTAAAATATAAAGTTCACCTGTTTTTTTTGGAAATTATATACGCGAGAAGGTGACATTTCATAACGCTGACGTAATGCGATACATTTCTTCCCCGTACCTGCGTAGTTTGACCTATATAAACACGTATATATGTATATGTATGTCGTACACAGGTATAGGGCACATTCATCATCTTAAACGCCTTCTGTTTGTCTCTATATACCTATACACTTGTATAAACTAATTGACAATATATCTCCCAATGACGTATGATATCGTTTAAAGACTTGTGTCGTTTTATTGTCCAATATATCGACTTTGCTATCGATAGAATTTTTAAAAGAAAATTTGACAAATAGAAATAAAAGAATGACAACTGTCTGGCCAGGTATTGCTTGGATAAATATGACATGGTTGAACGGCACGGGCCGGCATCAATAACAAATATAACGACCCCAACACAAAGATGGGAAGGCGGAAAAAATCGGCAGCTGGCGACCCTCTTAGACAGCTGCTCACGGGGGTCAGAAGGGGACTAGGCTGCTTGTATACGAGCATTTAACTTCATATTGTTGTTAGATATATCCATTATTGGCTGTATATTCTTAGGAACATATGATATAAGATAAGGGCTAATGCTTGATGTCCAGTAATGTTTTATTTGATTTAAATAGATCAATAAGATGTAAACAACGGAAATCATTTGATTATGACACTAAGACATCCCTTATTGGTCTCTGGACGGGGATCCACATTATATTAAAGGGCCAGCTAGGAACCCGGTTGAAATTAATGATTACAGGCAAAAATATTAAATCCTGGAGCACGCAGCATATTTCAGAGCGATTAGCATCTGTTAAGCTTGAAAGAAAAGAAGAATGTTTCATTGAAATGCCTTAATTGACAAATGCTCTCTTGGTTCAACGACTAACTAATGATTGTAACTAAAAACTTTTATTACAGGATATAAATAGAGACGCGACGGTTCTACTTGATTGAGGAATTATTACAATATACACATGTCCATAATATACACTACACACTATAAATTATGATCTATATTCGTAGATAAATTGATATAAGCCTTCAACCAATGAATATTATTAAGGTTGTCTTCCTCTTCCTAAAACTCATAGAGAAAAGAATTCACTAAAACATGGCATCGGTCCAAGACTAAATAACTTCCGCGAAAAATGTAGTTGGTTCTTTGAACTGGCCATTTAAACATACTCCGTGAATTTTAATAGATAAGTTGAAAATTTCACATTGTAAACTACTGCGTAAATAACTAACGTGTTCCGGGTACACGCTATAATTAAATGACACACATCTTAATAAAACAGCCGATTTCACACAGCCATACAGCTGCTTCGCAATGAAAAAAAAATCATATAAAAGTCTAATGTGTTAAGCTCCTTGGTTAAGTGACATACACTAGTTGCGTGTTATTAGTTACGCAAGGAAGGACACTGTTTAATAACTAACCTCTCTTGTGTAACGCCAACATTAAGCTGATAATAAAACGGGTATAAGCGAACAAATGAGACTACGAAATAGAACATTTAAGACAAAATTGTACACACTAATTTAGTTTGAATTTGTAAATATGTGCTGCACAAAGCTTAGGTAACTGAATTGCGGTACTGCACGCGAAAAGATTCAAACCTTGATCCACAGGACACGTTAAAGAGGAATAAAGAATAGCGTATGAGTTCAGAACCATTGTTTTATTACATATTACATTCTAAAAAACCTACTGGGGATAATGCATTTCCTAACTTGTAGAACTTGTAAAATCCTTCACACTTACAAGATTTCGTTTATACAATTGTACTTTGTGATATTGTGATTTGATATGGAGCTGAGTATACTGTCTTTATTCATGTTTACATTGTGGGTTCTTGTGATATGGTTATTTGGTGTGTGTGTGTGTGTGTGTGTGTGTGTGTGTGTGTGTGTGTGTGTGTTGGGAGGGGGGGCATACTGTTTTTATT